>JAFNIE010000875.1:0-22978 GCA_027742785.1 Vigna reflexopilosa | reverse complement strand
CCCTAAGCTGCGCCTTGGCCTCTCTTTTTAGATTCTTCTCTGCACACACACTCCTAAACATTTTTCCAAAGGTTCCCTACATTTTTCCTTTCATTCCTCTTTAGAAAATCTCCCTTCCACTCACTTTCTCACTAGTTTTCCATCTAAGTTTGGGGTTGGGAGAGAGCATCATTGATGGGGCTGAGTTTTTCAAAGCACTAGAGTAGGATTTGTTTTATCAATCACTCATGTTTTTAGAATAGGATTTGATGTACTCAATTGGAAATTTTGTTTGTTATGATGGTTTGCTTATGATTGTTGTTTGATAAGTAATGCCTGATGATGCTTTGATATTGATTGATGTTGAGAATGTGCACATTATATGCTTATACAGGTGGTTCACAAGCATTGTGAACAAATGCAAGATGTTGTGATTGTGATTATGATTCTAAGCAGGATGTTATATGTGGAATGTGAATGAGCTTATATGTGAGGTTTTGAGCTCCAGAGTTGTTATTGTTGAATACTATTACTGTGAAAGCATGAATGACTTTGCCCAGGTTTTCTATGATTGAATTACTTGCTTGTTTGCATCATATGATCAAGGCCATTTGTTGATAACCCTTCTATTAGCCAAATTCATAAATTGAGCCCACTAAAAGAGAACACTATGTGTTATATCCTTTGAACCTCTAGCCTTGAACATGATTTGAAAACCCTTGTTGAAAAGCTTTACCTTGAGTTAAGTAGAAAATATTTGGTGGTATTGACAAATGTTCAAGTTTGGGGTTGTTGGAAAATAGAAAGGGAAATTGAAAGCATTGAGCTAAGAGCTAAGAGCTAAGAGCTAAGAATTAAGTAAGTGAAAAGAAAAAGAAAAAGAGAAAGAAAATAAAAGAAAAAGCAAAGCTCAATGCAAAAGAAAGTTGGGAATAAATAAGAATGATTGTGTTTATATGTTTCTCTTAACTCAAGGGTTTTGTGATCTAGAAAAACCAATTTTCTTGTTAGCCCAGCCACGTTATAAGCCATAGAAAAGTCCTTGTGATGATGTTTGCTGATAAGTGTTTTTGATTGTGGTTAAATGAAAGGCAAAGTTGATTCATGTGATATTGTAATAGTAGAGTGAATGAGTGAATATCTCCTATACACTTGTGTGTTTGAGTGAAACACTTTATCTAGTGAGGATACATTCCATGAACACATAAGAACATCTTTTCTTAGTTAATTGATCATTCATGAAAATAGCATTTGTTGGATAGTATGTGTTTGAGTGATCACTAAAAGCATGTGCACATCTTGATTGAAGTCTTGATGATGAGCTAAATTGAGTATTTACTTGTCTTGAAAGAAGGATTTTTGAATGTGGTGAACCATTATATGGATTGATGGAAGATTGAGTTACATCTTGTTTGCTTGAGGACAAGCAAAGTTTTAAGTTTGGGGTTGTGATAACGGTTGAAAAACCGTTATTTTTATGCTTAAATTTGATACCAAAAGCAACCTTTAAGACTTAGAAACTAGCTTGAACTCATATTTTTGCTTTAGTTTTGAGAATAAGAGACTTGAAAGTGAATTTAATGGTTTTATGCAAGATTCCCTTGATTTTGTAGGCTAATTGAATGATTTGAAAGAAGAATTGAAATTTCGAATGATTGGAGTGCTGAAAAGTCAACCAGCAACCAGAAAAGTCAACCAGTCAACCAGAAAAGTCAACCAGTCAACCAGAATGCTGAAAAACCAACCAGAACGCAGAAAAAGTCTGACCGAGTGGCGCTGAGCGGAAATTTGGCGCTGAGCGGCAGTTTTCAGGTGCCGAAATCACCGCTGAGGGGCAAAACAGCAGCTGGGGGGCAAAATGGATCAACCGCTAGTACCGCTCAGCGGTAAAATACCGCTGAGCGCCATTCTAAGTGGGCTTGGACCGGTTTTCTTTTGTTTTTATGGGCTTGGACTTGTTTTATGTTATTTTTATGCCCTATTTAAGGACTTGCACGTCCTAGGGTTGATATCTTTGGCAGAAACGAGGCAAACACTCTCTCTTCCACCCCTTTGAAGGAGGATCTTGGATGCTCAGGCTACCTCTTCACCTTTTTAGGGTTTATTCTTTCATTCTTTCATTGTTCATCTAGGTTCACCATGAATATGGTGAACTAAACCTTGTATGTTTGTTGGGGAATCAATGTAATCTCTTGAAGCTCTCATATATGGAATTTATGCTTGCATCTTAATCTAAGATTTATGCTTTCTTTCATCATTAGTTAGGGTTTTTCCTCTTTGCTTAATGCTTGCATAGTTTAACTCATTCGATGCATGATTATTGGTTTTGTCGATACGGGAACGTACGGGGAAGTCTAGATCCGGGGAATTTCTCCCAATATTATGTTGGTTGTCGTTAAGCTCCTGAACTTATGAACTGATCATTAGGAATGCTAGGAATTGTATGAACTCGTGATTAGGGAGAAGCCTTCTAGAAAGGTACTTTAGAGAGTGGCATTAACAATGATGATTTGAATGTTGAATTCCTAAAGTATATGAGAGTGGATAAGATGAAATTGACCCCCAACAACATATTCATTCATATATTTCATTGAAAGTGTTTATCTTTTGCTTTTGCCATTGATCAAAAACTCATGCATACATGTTTATTTTCTGTCTTGCATATTAAACTCCAAATATTTCGTTCTTAAGTCTTAGCTAATCAATAAACCACACAACTAAACTAGGCCGTGAGTCCTTTGGGAGAACGATACTTGGTCTTACCAAGTTTATTACTTGAACGATTCGGTCATACTTGCTGATTGTGAAACAAGTTTGTGACATCATATTTTGGTGCTCATAAATTTGTCCATCAATCGTCCTGATCACTCTCTCGTGTCTCCCCTCCGGCCCCAGTAATGATTCCCACAATCTGCCAACGGTCCACTTCTACCTTCTCCCACTTCACCAACCATCCAATTATGCTTCCAACTATTCCACCAACCCAATAATTTCTGCATCCTCCAATCGCAGCTACCGACACTCCTCATCCTCCAATCATAGCTACCGACACTCTCATCTCTTACTGTGCTGAAGCCTACATAATTCACACGAGGAAAGGGAGGGGGAAGAGGGCCGAGGGGCATTGGCTCCCTCTGAGCCCCTCACCGGTTACCATCTCCATCTTCATCTCATTCTTCATCCTCACAGCCATCACAACACCTCATCACCACAGCCTTGGGGGGCACTGGCTCCTCTCAGCCGTAACCACAGCAAACCATTTCCTTTTCACTCCCAACTCCACGGCCAAACACCAAACCAGGATTCACCACACATACTCCTATCCCATTCACTCCACAGAATCATCTTCGCATCACACAACACTCAATCCTCCTCCATTCTCTGTCAACAGGGCCAACACCCATCATCATTTTATCCAGACCTCACGGCCACCACACATCCTTCAATCATCATCATTTTATCCAGACCTCTGGCTGAGACAGTGGCGCGCGTGCGTGACGGGGTGGAGATACCTCTGTTGGCTACTTTGGAAGAAGACTCTAGGTCTCTGTTTTGAGTTGAGATTGTGGAACGAAGGAGACCCCAAGGAATGTTGGCTGAAGAATGGAAAGGCCTTGGGCCTCTTCTTTTTTATTTCTTTCCGACCCAACTCTCTCTAATAAATCAAAAAAAAATAATGATACTAAAACATTTTCCTCCTTCACGCACCCCCTGTTTTCTCATCCGCGCACCCCCGCATCCATTCCCTGGACTCAGACCCATCCAAACCCTTAAACAAAAAAAAATAACTTTATCTACACCCACGGTTTCATGTTTCACACCCCGTTTTTTGGGCTTAAGCCCATTATGTGCAAACAAAATAAAAAAAAAAAGAAAAAGGAAAGGGGAATTGGATCTGACACACGTTTCAGGATGCCCTTCTGTTTTCATTTTTACACCCCTGACAGACAAAAGAGCTTCAAATCTACTCTCTGCACTCCGGGTTTTTATCTCTGCACCCCCTATTCTTGTTGGTTTGTTTCTCTCGCTTTGTTCTTAAATTTTTATTTCTTTATGTAGCCCTTTGTGTTATAACTCCACTCTTGTATATTGCATCTTATATTTTGTTGGGTTTGTTCATAAAAAATATAAACAAAAAATAAAATAAAACAAACAAAGCCGTGTGAGTGCTCGTGCGATCGTACGCATCAGCCTAGTGCTCATTACGCAAAAATTTAAATATTACATCAAAAAATACCAAAAAAATATAAAATCTTCAAAAACCAAAAACATCCACATTTTCAAACAACAAACAATCTTTCTGGCCAGAACTACGTGATCCTTGATTCTCCATCAAAAGTGGAGATACGTAGGAGCAAGGCTAGTCCTTGTCAGGTTCATTTCCCCAAAAATCCAAATTTATCCATAATCAATCAAACAAATCTTTCAAACAATTTTCAAACAAATTTTCAAGCAGTTTTCTACAAGAACTACGTAACCCTGATTTCTCATTCTGAATGAGAATACGTAGGAGCAAGGTCAATCTTTGTCGGGCACAAAAAACTAAAAAATATTTTGTTTCTTTAGAAATTTTATTTTAGGCGATAGTTAAACATTTTGAAAACCACATCACATTCGCATATTTAGTTCAAGGTACTGCCTTAGGGCAGGCGTTGTAGGGTGCTAATACCTTCCCTACACGTAACCGACTCCCGAATTTAGAATCTCATTTTCGCAGACTATGCCTTATCATTTTATGGTTTTTCCGTAGTTTTCCAGAATAAACTATGGTGGCGACTCCCAAAAAATCTTTTTTTCAAACCCCTGCGTTTTCTTTTTCGGATCGTCGTCCCGTCGCGATTCTGGTTGCGACACTTGTCTATTCTAAAACGCGGGAAGAACATGAAGATCACCTTAGGGCAGTGCTTGAAGTGCTGAGAGAAAGAAGATTGTATGCCAAGCTATCCAAGTGTGAGTTTTGGATGGAAGAGGTTCCTTTTCTTGGGCATGTGATTTCAGCTGGAGGAATTGTTGTCGATCCCGCTAAGGTGCAAGCAGTACTTCAGTGGGAGAGACCTAAGACTGTTACAGAAATCAGGAGCTTTGTGGGTCTAGCGGGCTACTATCGTCGTTTTATTGAGAGCTTTTCCCGGATTGTGGCGCCGTTAACAAAACTGACTAGGAAGGATCAACCTTTTGTTTGGACAGACTGTTGTGAGACTAGCTTCCAAGAGCTAAAGAACAGATTGACTAGTGCACCAATTTTGGTTATCCCTGACACAGATAAACCTTTTGAGGTTTTTTGTGATGCCTCTCATCAGGGATTAGGGTGCGTACTGATGCAAGAGAAGAAGGTAGTGGCATATGCATCAAGACAACTCAAGGTTCATGAGAAGAATTATCCCACTCATGACTTGGAGTTGGCAGCTGTGGTATTTGCTTTGAAGATATGGAGACACTATCTGTATGGCGCGCAATTTCAAGTGTTCAGTGATCATAAGAGCCTGAAATACCTTTTTGATCAGAAGGAGCTTAATATGAGGCAAAGGCGATGGATGGAGTTTCTTAAAGATTTTGAATTTGATCTCCTTTATCACCCTGGGAAGGCTAATGTGGTGGCAGATGCATTGAGCAGGAAGTCAATGCATATTTCAGCCTTAATGGTCAGAGAGTTAGAGTTGGTAGAAAGCTTCAGAGATTTGAGGTTGCAGGTAGAATTTGAAGCTGACAGCATCAGATGCAGTAATTTGGTGGTGTCCAATGACTTGTTGAAGCGTGTTAAAGAAGAGCAGTCGAAGGATGTTGAGCTCCAAACGTCATCCAGTTTGATTGGGACTGAGCAGAAAAAGGATTTTGCCTTGGGGGCTGATGGTATCTTAAGGTTCAAAGGCAGAGTCTGTATCCCTAGCAATTCAGAAATGAAGAGGTTAATCCTTGAGGAAGGTCATAAAAGCCGTTTTAGCATGCATCCTAGCATGACTAAAATGTATCAAGACCTCAAGGAGTCTTTTTGGTGGTCCGGTATGAAAAGAGATGTAGCTCAGTTTGTTGTCTCTTGTTTAACTTGTCAGAAAGCTAAAATAGAGCATCAGAGACCAGGAGGTTTGTTGCAGCCATTGGAAATTCCAGAATGGAAATGGGATAGCATCGCTATGGACTTTGTTACCCATTTGCCACGCACTGTTCGAAGACATGATGCAATATGGGTAATAGTGGACCGATTGACCAAGAGTGCCGACTTCTTGGCGATCGATTTGAGGATGTCTATGGCGAAGTTGGCACAACTGTATGTTAAGGAAATAGTGAGCTTACATGGGGTACCTTCGAGTATTGTATCAGATAGAGACCCAAGGTTCACATCCAGGTTTTGGCAAACTCTTCAGAGTGAGATGGGAAGCAGACTTCAGATGAGCTCGGCTTATCATCCCCAAACGGATGGACAGTCTGAGCGGGCAATCCAATCGCTTGAAGATTTGTTGCGGACTTGCATTTTGGATCACCTAGGGGTATGGGATGAGATATTGCCACTTGTTGAGTTCACTTACAACAACAGCTATCAAACTAGTATCGGCATGGCACCGTTTGAAGCGTTGTATGAGAGGCGCTGTAGAACACCTTTTTGTTGGTTTCAGGATGGAGAAGCAGTTTTGACGGGACCAGAAATAGTTCAGCAGACTACAGAGAAGGTGAAGCTTATACAAGAAAAGATGCAGGCGTCTCAGAATAGATAGAAGTCCTATGCTGATCGGAGGCTCAAGCCGTTAGAATTTGCAGTTGGGGATCATGTGTTCCTACGAGTGACTCCTACTACCGGTGTAGGAAGAGCCATTCGTGCTAGGAAACTATCTCCTACATATCTTGGTCCTTACCAAATTCTACGACGTGTAGGACCCGTAGCTTATGAGATAACCATGCCACCTCGGTTGGCAAACTTGCATCCAGTGTTCCATGTATCTCAACTGAGAAAATACATGTCTGATCCTTCTCATGTGCTTGAAGTTGACGATGTGCAAGTCAGAGAAGATTTGTCAATTGAAGTGCAACCAATAAAGATTGAGGAGAGTCAAAACAAACAACTTAGAGGAAGAACTGTCAGACTTGTCAAAGTTATCTGGAACAGTGGAACGGGCGACTCTACCTGGGAGTTAGAGGACGAGATTGTCAGAGCGGCTGCAGCGGATGGGTTAGCGTGGAACAACAAACCCAGAGGGGGGGTGAATTGGTTCTTACTAAAAACGTGTGCCTTAAAAATTTCTACTCAATTAAACTTACTTAGCAATTAATAATAACAATAAAATAGAGTAAGGTTGAGAGAAATTTGCACAGATGATTTTATCCTGGTTCGGATCTTACCAATCCTACGTCCAGTCGCTTATCTCAAACCAAGATAAACAATTCACTAATCACAAAACAATTACAAACTACAATCACAAAGATACAATTTGTAAAAGTTTAGAAAACACCTCTCTTGATGCCACAAGAGATGAAACAACACCTCCTTTGAATCTTCACAAAGGATGAAACACTTCCTCCGAATACTTCACGAAGGATGAACACCTCTTCCAAACACTTCCTTAGACACACCAAGGATGAACCAGCTATTCCTCTATCACCGTAGCAGTATTTCACCAACTCTACAGACAGAGTTTCCTTAGCTGAGCAAGAGCACACAATTCTCAAGAGTTTCTGAGTATTTGAGCACAAGGGAAGAGTTTTTCTAGCTCTCTAGATGTTGATCTTGAGAGGAAATGAGAGTCTATTTATAGACTCATCCAAAGGCTCTTCCATTTTTCGTTTTCAGCCTTTCTGACTGTGTTAATCGATTGTTCTAAGTTGCTAATCGATTAACACACCAACGGATAGTCCAACGGCTCTAAAAACGGCTAGTTTTTCAAACGGGCACTTTGTTAATCGATTAACAGCCCTTGTTAATCGATTAACACTGCAATGTTTTTACACTTAGTTTATTTTTACATCACTTTTGAATACATACATAAAACCACTAAATTTCCTATGTTTTATACAATTATTACAAAAGGTTACAAGTCTTCAAAGATCATTCTTCATGAGTCTTGGTTGTTCTTGACTTGATTTGGACATCATCAAAACTTCATCTTCATCATTTTTGCACGATGAGCTCGTGTAGTGGTGGGGCTCACTCGCACACTTTCTGGGAAAACTTCCCAGAAGGTCACCCATCCCAGAATTACTCCAGGCTAAGCACGCTTAACCATGGAGTTCTTATGAGTCAGGCTACCGAAAAGTAAATGCATTTTGGTGATATGAGTAGTCAAATCAATTCCTTTAAGCTATCCTTCAACTGTATAGTCCCATACCTATACAGTCTCCAAATCCCTCTCATTCCGGTGTATGTTCCGCTCCTTGTCTGTGCCCCCTGCACCATGCTTCTTGCACCGGCGTCACTCCCCGCCCTCGTCTCCGTGCCCGGGTGTCACATGCCCACCAGCTTCCGCTCTGGTTCGTCCTCGAACCACACCGTACTGGGAGAGGCTAGGCTCTGATACCATCTGTAACGTCCCGGCAACTCGCAGGGACCGTTGACTGCCCCCACAGATCACCACCAGGCTTTCCAGTGTGCTTTGTCCTCACTCGCACACTTTCTGGGAAAACTTCCCAGAAGGTCATCAATCCCAGAATTACTCCAGGCTAAGCACGCTTAACCATGGAGTTCTTATGAGTCAGGCTACCGAAAAGTAAATGCATTTTGGTGATATGAGTAGTCAAATCAATTCCTTTAAGCTATCCTTCAACTGTATAGTCCCATACCTATACAGTCTCCAAATCCCTCTCATTCCGGTGTATGTTCGATTCATCCATGTACCCCTTCCACCCGAAGCTGCCAGGAGCCGCTCCTTGTCTGTGCCCCCTGCACCATGCTTCTTGCACCGGTGTCACTCCCCGCCCTCGTCTCCGTGCCCGGGTGTCACAGGGGGCGCTTCAAGTGGCAACAGCAGCTGGTGGATGGTGGGGTCTTCCCACTTTGAAAGTGCTCCAGCCACCAAAGACACCATCATCTCCTTTGTTGGTGGGCATAGCACTGAGGAGTGGCTATGGGGAGCACCATTTCTTCCTTCTTAAAGGTAGAAATCGTGGATTGAAGGGGTTGGATGCTGCATCTGGAGAAGGGAGAGGCTTGCTGCAATTTCGGGAAAAGAAGAATTGGAGTTTTGTTGCAAAAATCTGAAGAGTGAGAGGAGAGCTCTGGAATTTCAAGGAGACCTTGGGAGAGAGATTCAAGATTCAAGGAGGTCTTCAAGAGGTAAGGGGAGCTAGATCCTTTTTTCTGGATTTTATGAACCATGTATGTGTGTACTGAAATCTATAATATAGTGTCGTTGATGAACAAATTTCGTACTTAGAGTGACTTTGTTGTGTATGAATCTGTATGAGTGATGGTAGAATATTGTTGTTGAAGCAAATCTGGGAAGAAGGGGATGAAAATGGGGTTTCTGGTTTCTCTCCGGAAATCTGGTGCGATTCTGCAGAATTCTGCAGATCGCGCATTCGTCCAATTTGGTGAACCAAATTGGACGTTCGTCCAAATGGCTCGACCAATTAGTGGTCGGCCAAAATAGCATGAGCGTTCGGTTTTCTGTTAACGAGCGTTCGTTCGTTTGCAGTGATATATTAGACGTTCGTCCCAACTGTATACAGGAATTAGTAATTTTAGGCGTTCGTCCCTAAATTGATATTTACGTGATCTTGAGCGTTCGGTATTTGGTAATAGAAATTGCAGTCGTTCGTCCTTAACGGATTCTTAAGTTTAATCTTGATCGTTCGACCTTAAGTTGATACTATTAAGTCTGGATCTCTAAACGTTCGGTTTCGGTGTATTAGTCAGCGTTCGGCCTTGGTTAATTGTGATTGTGAGCGTTCGGCCGTTAGTTGGTATTCTTAGGATTGGATTTTGACCGTTCAGTCATAGTTTAATTCTCATTGTGAGCGTTCGGTTTTGGTTGTGAGCGTTCGGTCTTTCCTTGATTCTAATTGTGAGCGTTCGGTCTTGGCTTGATAGTTTTAAGTTTTGGAATTTTGAGCGTTCGGTCTTATTCTGTTGAACGTTCGGTTTTGATAAGGTATTCTCGCTTCTGAGCGTTCGATTTTAATTTGGATTCCTTAGTTTGGATCATAAGCGTTCGTTCATGGATATTTGTGATTGTGAGCGTTCGGCCATAATTGGATATTATAATTTGAAATCTTTAACGATCGGCCTTATAATATTAGTGAGTTTGAGCGATCGTTCTTAACATTGTATTTTCGGATAGCAATGTTGAGCGTTCGGCCTTGAGTAGTATTCTTAGGTTCCAAGCGTTGCGCGTTCGTCCAAGTGTTGAATTTAGTATTGGTGTTCGATGGTTTAGCGTTCGGCCTGATAGTGTAGGATTTGATAACGTTCGTCCAACAGCGTTCGGCCTGGTGATTGATAACGAACGTACGTCCAAATAGTGTTCGGCCTAGTGGTTGGAAGGTAGTGTTCGTTCAGTAACGTTCGTCCACTGTGCTCGGTGAACAGTGCTCGTCCAAATAGTATTATGCAAATGTTGGATTTTAAATTCATTTTCTCTTGAATTGAATTACGTGCAAGGTTTGGAAAATATATACTGTGAAGTGATTTATGTGAATGTATGAGGTGTGTTGAATTTACTGTGATAAAATGGATATCTGGTGATTCGGGAGTAACAATATGATTCAGGGACGTAATTCCATGATCCTCATGAGAGGATACATGGTGGTGGACGTAATTCCATGATCCTCAAGGAGAGGATATATGGTGGTGATTTGGGGTGTACAGAATGATTTCATGGTAGCTCATTCTTGAGGGTTTTCCTGACGCTCCAATGGTCTTTCATTCTCAAGTAGAGAGGATTGATCCATGTGGTGAGGAGTAGCAGGAGGTCCTAGTCTTGGAGGCTTCCAGTATGCTCCAGGGCGCGAAACAGACTAACGTCGTGAGGGTGGTAGGGTGGAACCCATTGGCAATGGCTTTGCAAAGCAGTAGAGGCCACCACGAGTGCATAACCCGCCATAGCTCGGTAATCATTCTGGTCCGGACGAGTCGGTCTATAAAGTAACAAGTCGGGGTTTAATGTAACAAGTCTTGTGATGTTAGTTTACCATGTATGAGTGACTTTTGCATATCATGTTGGATTGTATAACATGTTTTTTATATCTAGCTCACCCTTGCATTGTTTGTGTTGTGTGTTGTTTGGGTATGTTTCTTTGGCGATGATCATCCACTTGGATGGGACTAGATGGCGAGGAGAATACTTTGGAAGCAGCTCTTGATGAAGACGGCAGTGCTGCAGCCTAGATTAGCTAGTCTTATTTCATAATTCTTAATGTTTGGAATAACTCGTGTGTATTTTAAGTTTTAAATTCTCTGTGATTTTCATGGAGAAATTCTAAATACTCTTGTTGTCAATTCCGCACTATTCTAAGGATGACTGTAATCCTTAAATTACACTGCTTTCTTATATTATGTATGATGACTCTTTATTATATATGCATGATGTATATTTTTGGGACGTTACAGTTAGTATTATAATATATTTTTTAATGAAGTCTGGTATTAGTTGAAAACAAACTCAACCACCAAAATACTTTCCTTTACCATAGAAATAATCCTAAAATTCTCTTGATCATTAACTTTCAGGTTAACTTTTTCTGTGATGTATTTGAAGACTAGTTATCGCAACTCATTAATGTCTTTGGACTATTGAGGTTAGGCCAGGAAAGAAAATGGCCTTGTCGTTGTTTATAATGTAATCCACCAAACATTTTACCTAGAACCAAATTCAGCATTATAATTTAAAATATGTTGGTTATTGATTGCATCAACAATGTTATGGTTATTGAAGTAATATAAAATCTTTGTTTTGTAATTATTCTTTCAATAAATTTGTAAAACAAAATATAACTTTCAATCCTTAAATCAGAATGTACGAAAATAATTTTTTTAAAGGACTTGTACCCACATTTGTTTACGGGTAAGTTTTTAATTTTCGAGGACGAAAATTTTTGTAGTTAGGGAGAATGTAAGACCCTTGATATTTAACGAAGATAATATCTGACACCCTCACCATTAATACACGCCACGTCATTCTCAGCCATTAAAAACCCCACTACCTAATCTGATCCTCTCCCTCTCTGTCGCACCCGGAAAAGCTGCGCCCATCATTCTCTGAAACATTAAAAGCGTACCAAACACTGCAATGCACACACGCAACCTGTCGCAGGAGAAGCTTCCCATTTCAGAGTTCGGTGTGCAGGTGTCACCTTGGGAGACGTTCGTCGACCGAACGTGATTTAACACAACTAGAATTCTTGAGAACTCTCTCTCACCTGCACCATTCATCTTCTTCCTCAGAACCCAACCTTTCGTTTTCTCCACCTTCTCTCTAGAAACCTTCACCTTCTCTCTACTGTAACTCATCACCTTCTTCTCCGATCACGTTTCAGGACCGTAGGAACGTTCCTGGTGTCGAGAGCTTCGTTTTGAACCGATCACCTCAACGTTCTGTAACCGGTAAGTCACTCGACTTTGGACGATGATTTGAACGTTTGTTCTGTAGTACATGCAAACTAAGATTCAGTTGCATGCATGGGTTATAGGTCTGAGTTGTTTCTGATTTCTGGTGTTTTAGATTAAGTGAAAATTGTCGAGCGAAACCTGAGGGTAGAACGCTGTTAGAGGTCGAACAAAACCTTGCTTTACGGGAGTACACTGCTATCCAGGTAAGGGAAGCTTATTAAATTTGATTCGTATGTTTGTCGTGTACTGTATGAATATGATGTGTGTCGCATGAAGTATGAACTGTGTTATTTGATTGTTGGTATATGATCATAAGTATGAAGTGTATATTGGTTGATTATGCATGGTCGAATGTGGTTGTATTGCCTGAACATGGTGTATGTTGGTTGAAAGGTATGATATGAGCGATACGTGTGATTGTGAATATACATGCTTAGAAGTAGTGGACGTAAGTGAAACTTTAATATCAAATTCCCTATGAAAACATGTGTTCGACATTAAACGGTTCTCGACCGTTTGGTGTTCCAGTAAAGTTCTTTGAATTGGAATACTTCCGTTTGGGAAGGATTCTGGTCGAGCATGAGTTATGTAGGTTTTTTTCTTAGAGCTCATAATGGGCAGTGTCGATCTTACACATAGAACTCGTATTGGGTAGTGCTCGGTCTTACACTGAACGCTTTTACTCCCTTCTTGAAAAAAATCCTTGATGATACAGATCATTCATCTGTGTCGACCGACAATGTCGAGTATCCTCGTAATACAGATCATTCATCTGTGTCGACCGATAGTGTCGAGCACCCTTGATGATACAGATCATTCATCTGTGTCGACCGACAATGTCGAGCATCCTCGTAATACAGATCATTCAGCTATGTCGACCGATAGTGTCGAGCACCCTTGATAATACAGATCATCCATCTGTATCGACGACAGTGTCGAGTACCCTTCGTAATGCAGATCATTCATCTGTGTCGACCGACAGTGTCGAGCACCCTTCGTAATACAGATCATTCATCTGTGTCGACCGACAATGTCGAGCACCCGTGTTAATACAGGTCGTCCATCTATCTGGTAGTCGGTCCTATCCTGTTTTGGAACGGGGTAAATTCTTCGGTCTCTTCCCCACGGTTGTCCTCGTTATAAAGAGGGCTGAAAGTTCAATATTTACGTACTTGGACTGAAAGATAAAAATGAAAATAAAAGTGAAAGATTATGGATGATGAACATTATATGAGATGAATAAACGGTTGTGGATTTTAGACGAGCGTTCCAGGGAGGAACGACTCATGGTTGAATATGGAATTTTGTAAAGTATGACTGTGGGCATGCTAATGCTGGCTTGGTCCATCCTGATATTCCGTGACACTCGTCTTCACGTAGAGGAGAGTGGTTCATGTGTGGGAATGGCAGGAGGTCCTTAGTCCATAAGTTAACATGGGCGACGTAAGAAACGGACTAACCTCGAGTGGCAGCTGTCGAGTGTAATACAGTTACTACACCACTCGGGTGCAAGGACGCCTGTAGCTACACAGATTCATACAGTCCGGACGGTCAGTCTAGTATCAGGAATTGATTTGAGTTAAGGGATTGATTTAATTATATATTGTGAAATTTTGAGATGTTGATATACTATGAAACGAATGATTTTACTTGAATTAAATTCAATAAGCTTACCCTGTGTTCTCTTCTTTGTGTTGTCGATTGTCTTTGAACGTCCGTCTTGTCCTTGCGATGATCATCCATGTGGATGGGAGCAGATGGAAGTGAGCTGCTGGATGAGGCGCTAGCGGAAGAAGTTTCGGAAGATGTTAATCCTGTCGAAGTAGGGATTAAGGTCGAGCCCTAGAGTGCTCGACATGTAGTAGCTGTTAATAGTTTTGTTTAGTCTTAGAAATTGGATACCGTCGGCTACACCACATTTTGTATTTTAAGTCGTTCGACGTTTTGGGCCCTGTATCTTTTTGTAAAGACTGCACTGTTTTAATGATTAATGTAATTAATTCTGATTATGGTTATCACTATATTTTTGGGATGTTACACATGCTCACGTATCATTTTATTTGCAGGTGGCAGAGTCTGACCTGAATACATCGACCTCTATGAAGGATATATGAAGGATGTATGAAGGGTGAGGATGACGGGTGAGTTACCGCCCTTTCTATATCACTCACTCTTGCTTCTGTATCTGATTTTCTCCGACAACCAAATTTATGGCTTCCGATTCTTCTCCGAATTTCAACAACGGTTCGTGCCGCTCCTCTCTCTGTCTCTTCTTTCGGTTTTCATTTTCCGAATTTTCTGATTTGTTAATTTATTCAAACCTCCTTTCTGATAGGTCCTTCTTCCCCCGACGACTCCCTTTCCAGCCCCATCAGCAACACCTTCTCTTCTCCGGGAAGTAGGCGCCGCCGCCGCCGCCGCCGCTCCTCCACTCCCTCCGCATTCGCCACTCCGTCGGAGCGCTGATCTCGATTCGCCTCCTCCGAAGCCACCCCAACCGCGCCGCGCTCCCGCTAAGGCGTCGGCGGAGGTGGGCGCGTTCCCGTCACACCTACATCCACAACATATGACGCGGCGGCCTCGTCTGACGGCGGCGATGGCTACGACATGGACGACGCCAGGCCCACCTTTGTGTGGGGCACTAACATAAGGGTGGAAGACGTGAACGATGCTATTCACAGGTTTTTGAGGGACTTTAGGGAAGTGTCTTCGTCGCAGGGCGAGGATGACAGGTTGAACTTGCACACCGAAGGGAAGTATGAGAAATTAGGGATGACGGGTTTAACCGCCTATGCCCTCTACATCAACCTCCTCAACCGCCACGCCTTCTCCTTCTCGTCCAGGAATGGATATATGAAGGATGTACTGAAAGAACAAACCTTGTCCCAGGAAGCTTCAGGATCAAACAATTTGGCAAATTTTGAAGGCGAGAAGTGACCATCTTATTTTTAAACCTATTTTTATTGTGGGAATTTTAATTTCTTTTTTTGTGTGCTCTGTCTCAGTATATTAAAAAGAAAGAAAATGGTCAGTGTTTCCGTGCTAAAAGAAAAAAGAAAGAGAAATTGAAAGATAAGCCCGGGATTGCGGTGACAAATCCATTTTGCACACCTCATTGGAAGAAATACCGAACATCCACGCATGCCCTTATAATAGTATGCTGAAGTGATGTGATGTCTCTGTGTTGTGTGTTCTGTGTTTAAGACATAAATGTTTTTTTTTTGTTTTTTCTATTGGTTTACATCTTGAGATGGATTCATCCATCACCTTCGATTGTGTTGTGCTGTGTGTTGTGTATGTGACTCTTGATTCTGTCCACCACAGTCCAAAGAAAAAGTAGCTTTCAACCCTGTACTGGAATGGTGTATATTTTATTCTGGTTTTAAATCTTGTACACAAAATTAATGTAGTTTAATTGTCATTAAAAAATGTTTAAATTTTTTAACGGTTTGTACATGTGTACATTTACTTTTCGTATCTCCACGTCCAAGAACTAGATCTCTTCAGCAGCCAACAGACACAGAATTTACAAGACCGGTTTTTGCTCCTTATCTTAAGCTTCTGTAAAAGTTTTATCTCGCCTTCACACAACATTGCCACCTACCATTTGCTGTAGTTTTTTTGGTTTTTCAAATCTTGGGGTTGTTGAAAGTTTTGAACTTTCTTGATTCAATTGCAAGTATGGTCTTGAATGCATACTTCTAAGAAAAGGGTACCTTTCAACTTTTTGAACGCTTCTTCTTCGTCATGTATGTATCTATGTACTTGATGAGCATGTGCTGCCTCGTGTCATTGGATGTGTGAATTTTCTTAACTCATTTCACAGAGGTCATGCATTATTCTGGCTCCTGCTGCTGCTTCTCTCTGCATCCAAGACCTGGTGTCGGTTTAGACTTAGAATTCCTGATTCCGGATTGTTGAAGTAAGTAAACTTATTACCAGTGTTTGGTTAATGGGAGATTTATTATTCAGTATTCTCTTGAGATTTATTAGTGTTTGGTTTTTCTTCGTTAATTTGAATTTTCCTGAAGAAATTATGGTTATTGTATTCTGCTTATATTAAAGAAAATTTTAATTTTATTACAGCTGTAATATATGTATGTGTGTATGTATATGTATGTATGCGTGCGTGATTTATTTATTTACTGATAGTTATTATGTTTTTTCAGTGTTTAATTGTCTTTTTCTGCTGTGAATCTGACAAGTTTTAAGGACATGTTTGGATGTGTACCAGGTAGATTGGTATTCAATTGCTAAATGTTCAGTGTAATGTTTCTGCTCTTGGCTTTCTGGAGTTTTCGTGGAATTCTATCACACATTCCAGATTCTTGTTTAAATAGGTCTATTGTTCCGTAGATCTGAATCATACCAGTGAGAAGAAATTTTCAGTGAAATTGGGTGTTGGGATTTTGGATTTAACTGACGAGGAGGCTAATTCACGTGTTTGTTACGGTATAGGTGTGAGGTGGAGACCCCTTCAATCCTCTGGCATTTGCATGTTCCGAATTTGAGAAGCTTAATAGGATTTTGCTGAAGAAATTTAGGATCTGCATTAATTTGAATGGGGCATTCTGCAGCCGTATGGGACTATAGAGCAGCAACTGAAATTACAAAGGACTGGAATGGAATTGATCAAGTTCTGCTTCGGACCCCAAGGGGTTCTTCGGCACGGGTGAGAAATTGTTCATTGCAAAACTGGTGTCGGTTTTAACATTTGGTAAAGTTATGATTTTAAAATTTACTATGACATCCAATGCGAATTCTTGATGTGGATAACTTGGTCTGTAAAGATATTTGTAGTTTGAGTAATTTAATTACTACGATTACTTAGATTAACTGTTTTTTCTCGAAATTAGGTAAGCTTACATGGGGCGCAGGTCACTTCATGGCGGAATGAGCACGGGGAAGAACTTCTATTCACAAGCAGCAAGGTATGTCTTTCAATTTTGATTGAAAATCAATTTGTACATTTTAAATTATATGAATTTTGTTAGTTGTCAGCGCTGATAAGGAAAACATGTCAATATTTCATAATCTTGCTTTCTGAACATTTTCATTTTAGGATAATCTGCATTATATTGCAACTGGCATGTGAAGGGCATTGGCCCAAATAATCAATAAATTTAAGAAGAGTTTGGATTTTGATGAATCATAGTATTCTATGCTGTCCATCAATCACATCGATGCAAGAGAAAAACAGGGAAGAATGGTGCATTGTAGTGCTTTTGTCCTTTGGAACCACTGGGGTTGAATACTGGTATAATGAAAAACTTTGACGGCAAAACCAACTTCTTAACTGATGCTTTTGTAGGAACACAGAACTTTAATCAATTATACTTTTTAAAGAGGCAAGTAGTAATAACTAACTGTTTTGTTTCCTTTTCCATTATCTGTAGGCAATTTTCAAGGCTCCAAAAGCAATTCGAGGAGGAATTCCCATGTGTTTTCCACAGGCAAGCTTATTCCTTTTCACGTTCATTTTATATAACTTGTAACATGCATACTTACATATCTTGAGCTGAATTTGTTTCACAGTTTGGAAACTGTGGATCGCTGGAGCAGCATGGTTTTGCAAGAAATAGAATGTGGGCAATTGATGAAAACCCTCCTCCTCTTCCTGGGAATGACTCCAGTGGGAAATCCTTCATTGACCTGGTGCTAAAATCATCTGAAGAAGATATGAAGTGCTGGCCACACAGGTATGAATAGCATGATGTGACAGTATAACAGGGATATCCACTCTCCATGTGTTTGATAATTTGAATCTGGCATATATGCACTCGATATTACTTTTTCCTGTGTTTGGCAGTAAATTTCAAGCAGTAGTAATCTAACGATTGTTTAATAATTGTACCAGTTTTGAATTCCGTCTTCGGGTGTCTCTTGCAGCAGATGGGGACCTGACTTTGATATCTAGAGTCAGGAATATAAATGGCAAGCCATTTAGTTTCTCATTCGCGGATCACACATACTTATTGGTTTCTGACATTAGGTATGGATAATTCTTTGTTGTACTTGGTCTGCATTCCCTTTTCTGAGTGTGTGGGATGATGTCCAACCATCATTTTTCTTTTCCATAGTAAATTGATTGCTGAACACTTGATCGGAGTTTTATTAGCACTAATGGTACTTCCTTGTTCAATATTTATAGTAGACAAATATATTTGGTTTTTGTTCTGAAACGTGTAGTTTCTGCATTTGCTGAATGCTTTAAATTGTGGGATTTTAACATTCAAGCAGATCTTAGAGGACTGTTTCTCTTCTTTAGAAACTAATAACAACTTACACTCTAATCATTTGAAACTAGCATGGATACTCTATATATTAGGTGGATTCTTCTCCGAATACTGGAATTATGAGTTTTATTCATGTCAGTTATCGGGAAATATGTAAACAAGTGATCAGTCGTAATGAAAGTACAAAGTTCTTACACAGCCTATAGAATTTGTAAGCATTTGAAGCAAACTACTGTTTGCAATGCTTGTTACCTATATAGATTCTTGTTTACATATTTTTACTTGAACTACCTCTCTTTTGATTGTTTTAGAACAGGAAATTTTATTTTAAGATTGACGATCATTATTAACGTCACATTAACAATTTTTATAGTGAGATAAGGATTGAAGGTCTGGAGACACTGGACTACCTAGACAACCTTTTCAAAAAAGAACGATTTACTGAACAAGGAGATGCAATAACATTTGAATCTGAGGTAAACCCTTCTAGGTTATATTGATGTTAACAAAATGTAGACATTTATAGTTCCATGCTGCAATTTAAGCTATTACTTCAGGTTGAGATAAATAGAGCACTATATTCCTGGCCTATGCTGCAGTTTTGTCAATCACACACAGTATCCACTACTAAAGTCTTTTGGTTTTGACACAATGAAGGCTAATGAAGATGTTTTTAATATCCATACTTCCTTCATGGCAGGCGGATCGAGTTTATCTTAGCTCTCCAAACATAATTGCAGTGCTAGATCATGAGAAGAAGCGAACATTTGTTATAAGGAAGGAAGGTCTCCCTGATGTTGGTAAGCTCTAAGTAGCAAATTTTTTCCACAAACAAAATACAAACGTAGATAAGGTTTCGAGTTGTAGAAAATATAAAATCAGTCCTTTTCATCTTAACTTTTATGGTGTGTTCAGCTGTGTGGAATCCATGGGAAAAGAAATCAAAATCCATGGTAGATTTTGGTGATGAAGAGTACAAACAGATGCTTTGTGTTGACGGGGCGGTGATAGAGAAACCGGTGAGCTTGAAGCCGGGAGAGGAATGGACCGGTCGGCTGCAGCTATCAGTTGTGCCATCAAGTTTTTGCAGTGACCGTCTTGGTCTTGACAGAAGTGGTCTTTGAGGAATTGTACAAAATGGGTCTGAGTTAATGCTGCTACTACATCCAGCAATGTAGCAGCATCTAGTTGTAGAAATAGTGTTGTTCAGTAGGAGTGTCAGGTTTTATGTTGTTATGATCTTAGGCTAGAAATAGTGCTTTATAGAGGCCTATGTTTTTTGTGAGAATGGCTTTCAAGTGTTACCAGGTCATTAGTCGGTTGGTTCCTTCCGTTCTGCTATGGATGCTCCTTCTTTAAGCATTAGATTTGTTGAGTTGGTGCCGAGTTTATTCTCTCCATGGATTTGATGATATGTTCCACGGCATGGATAATTTAGCTTTGGTGTTCCAATTTGCTTATATCGGATGGTTACGGCTATGATCTGCCTCTCATGACAGAGATAAAACGAGTGATTAGTGGACAATGTGATCATGCATCTTTTTTTGGCATTTTCCATTTTACAGTGATACGTGCATAATTCAATAACCTTCACATAAATTTTGTATACTGTCACTGTTTTTATTTCATGGTTAGTTGGCTGAATTATGCTATAAATGGCTTTTAAAGTAATCTAGAAGTCAATATTTTTATTATAAATGATGTTTACAATTGAATGACATTGTCAAGAATTCTGATGTTGACTGTGATGTAATTGAATTCATGTCTGTATTCAATAAAGTGGGTCAAAAGTGGTGCGTCAAAAAGCAATAGCACTTCTCCTGCTTGAGATTCGAGACATTGCGGTTGGTTATTCAAACTATGAATCGGTATTTACTTTTTTCCAACTGAGCTTCATATGTTCATCTGCACTTATAATTATCTTAATTTTTTCATCATTTACCAGTGGTTTCTTTTAAGAGGTAAAATTTTTGTGTTCAATTATATTCTCGTTATATCACTCTCCATTCATAATTCTCATAACTTCAAACTTATTTTTATAAATAGTTAGTATTATAATATATTTTTTAATGAAGTCTGGTATTAGTTGAAAACAAACTCAACCATCAAAATACTTTCCTTTACCATAGAAATAATCCTAAAATTCTCTTGATCATTAACTTTCAGGTTAACTTTTTCTGTGAAATTTTTTTCCCAGAAAAATTAACATTTTTCCATACAATATTATTACTTCAAATACTTTTTTTTCTTCTAAATCTGTATTAGTGATGTTTCAAACTTACAGTTACTCTACCAAAAAACTTCAGTATTCCGCTCTAGCATACGTATTTAAAAGAAATAAAAAAATGTTAACTTAATTAAACTACTTTATATTTACCAGGATTTAGAAATTACTATAAATTATTTACTTTTTATATTTACATAATTAATCAGTTTAACTCGTTATATCAAGACTTTAACTGCAATACAAACATTTAACACCAAAGCTGTCTTTATCAAACTGTATCGTACCCAAAAAGGAAATTTAGGAAACTAACCATTGAAATTAGTTAGCAATTAAATTGTCAATACTGATGTCATTGCTTTTTCTGAGGATGCAATCACCATGTACACACACTCCACCAACCCAATGATTATTTTGATTCTAACTTCAATCATTAATTCTTCATTCGTTGAAGTGTCAGATCATTAGTTCCATTCTACACGTCTTATTTTGGGGGATTGGTGGAAATTCAGAAAGTGGTCCCAAAATAAATCATAATTTTGCTACCTTTTATTCATAGTGATAAGGTGACAGAAATGAGAAACGAATTCTACAACAATTTTCCGTTTTATTCAGCACCGTATGCTAAAAACAAAATTGTTCCACGTAAATACAAGAGAATTCTCCTCCATAACCAAAAAAAAGCACAAATGCTGAAAGAACGGACCTACAAATCTGGAAAACCGTGACCACAGGTAATAATAATCATAGCATCATTTCTGCTATAAAAACTATACACCTCGTCGATACTCCAGTTGCTTTGTGTTCTCCAGCAAAATCTGTCAGCCAACAAAGAAACAGGATTTAAGCAGTGAAATTAATGTAAAACTTGTTTGGACTCCTCTTAGTATAATCACAAAAGTGTCAGCAGGTTCTTACTTCTCGAATGTAGTTTGCTATTGCTTTGCAGCCTTCGATTGCCAGTTGCATAACATTTTCCAAAATGTCAATTGGTAGTTTAGAATCCATCTATAGACAGTAACAACAGTAATTAGTGCAAATAAAATTAAACTAGGAGCTTTTCCATTCTAAACTACGGAATATGGCAGGGAGTGAACGAATGAAATAAGCTGGATGAGAAAAGAAAAGCATTGCATGCTTTTCATAATAATGATAGTAGTAAATTTCTGATTAAAACTTTGAAGGTTCACAATCTCAACCAGCCTTTACATAGTGGCACGTGTTCGAAACAAATTTAACTCCATAATATCAATCTAAGAATGGGAGCAATAAACTGACTGATAAACTGTCATTGGAAAAAATCTATGCCAGCCCCACCAAATGAAGTTACCCTCCCTCTCTGTTTTGTGGACCATACATGAATTTCATCCTATAATAAGGTGGCGGAAAGAATATATCAACTATATTTCTTCAGTCAAAATTTAAAGTATCAACAAAAGATCTGCAACTAAAAAAGTAAAAGATGCTGAACTGGAATTCCAAATAAAGAGTTACCAAGTATGATACTAGTGAAAATTAAGTTACACTTGATCAAACATTAACTCAGACTAAAAAGAAGATTTGTCATAACATAACTCCATCAAAGGGTACAACAGCAAATCACTCTATCAGGAACCTTCGTAAGAAGTATCTGTTAGATTAAAAAACAACTGATATTTGAAAAAAGATTCATGTGTACAGCAAACTATTAAGTTGTTAAATCTGAGGCGAGCTTAGATAAGCTTCTTTGGGGATTTCCGAACATGCACCTATTCCCTCGAGTAATCAAGGGTTAAAACTCTACTGTTCTCTCCAAAATCTCTAATAACAAGAACAGTTTTTGAAGGAAGAGGAATTACAGCTTCAACACCACCAGACTCTTTACTACGTGAGTACCAATGACTGAGAGAGCAATAAAAAGTTTTCCTTTCTGTTGAACTAATTTACCTGGTTGACTACACAATAGATACAGAGAAAATAACAAGACATGAATTAACCTGAAGCAGTGTTACTTTATCCAACTTTGGC
>JAFNIE010000874.1:0-23019 GCA_027742785.1 Vigna reflexopilosa | reverse complement strand
TTATATTCAATAATTTCTATTTTTGTATAATCTAACATTTACACTGACAGGGAGAAGCGGGAAAGGAAGTTGTTCAGCACCAATCATCCTAGGGGATGACATGGACGATGCTAGTCCAAGTTTGCTATACATTTTAGATGCTACCGGGAAGATGCAGGTAGCTCATGGAACAGTGTTTCAGGCAGCAACTGTTGTTCATGGTATGAAGCTATCAGAGGATGAGGTGACGGTCTCAGTAGACGACATTATCATACCAGATGCCTCAGTTCCTCTGCCCATAAATGAGATTTTCACTGTGGCATAGGCATTCCAGTCTTTTATCGCTTGGCTTAAACAATTGGTTGGTTCAGTTTCTGACCCCCAGTATGGAATTCTACTTTACACTTCTCAATTTTAAATTTTACATGTTATTGATGTCAAAACTTATCTTATTTTTCCATGTAACAACAAACACATGCACAAGAGAAGATTCCTTTATTTGAGGACGATCCTCTTGGTTCATTGCAGCTACTTGCTGACATCATTGAAAATAAACCTTTGGAGGTTGAATATGATGCTCATGTCTTTGGGAGAGGCTTTGAGGTCCCAATATACCTGCATAGCCAAGATGTCAGAGAGCTTGCGTCGGGAACAAAAGATTTGAATATTACATTAGTTCAGCTATGGATGATGTGAGTCTATGAACAAATATTTATATAAAATTGATTTATATATCAAGTATACTTATATCAAAGTTACTTTTTGATTTCAGGTATATGTTTGTGGTCAGTAACAACTTGGGGTACAATGATGACTATGGGTTCAATGATCCCCAAATCATTCACGAAGCAAATGATTTTGATGAGATCACAATATCTCTCACAAGTAGATTTGCAAGCGGCAAGAAAATGCATTTTATTCCTTATATATCTGGGTAAGTGAGCTTTGTTAACATAATAAAGTTCCATATGTGATTTTAATATATAATAATTAAGTTATTATGAATTCCAGGTGCCATTGACAGCTACTTGTTATTTCTGTACAGGAGAGTGATGCTTTGTGGTTCTGCTAATTGCACAAGTCTCCTCTACACATCTTAGACAAGCAGTTGATTGGTAAGAACCTAAATGTTTTGACTTTCTTTGTTATATAAATGAATGCTAAAACCCTTTATATATATATATATATATATATATATATATATGTATGTATATATATAGTTCTATTTCAGCAAATATGATGTTGGTTAGGAGATCAATTGCTAACAATAGAAAGCTTTCATGGATTGCTCTCAAGGTTTGACATATGCTAAAGCCATGCTTTCTTATAGTTTGTTTTGTTTTAATGATTTTCACTAACTATTTACAACTGTGATGATATATTGTAGTGTAACAGACAGAATGGGTCATATGAGTGCAGATACTATGTAATGTATTGGATGACCCACATTATTTCGGCTCATATCATAAGAGGCTGGGAAATGGTAATATTTAAATTTAATGAATTTTGATTTTCTCCAACATTTGGAATTCATATACACTAATTAATATCAATTGTCTTGTGCAGAGATTCAAGACTCCTACTTCAATTCCTGAGAAACCACTTTCATTCCTGAGGAAAGTTATTGCAAAACATTTAGTTAGTTTATATAATATTTCATATTTATTAGATTTAAAATACATTAGAGCATGTTGAATTATAGTTATTAGACTTTGTACATTATGTGATGTAAATATTGATTATTGTGTTGAATCTGTTGAATTTGGGTTAAATCTATGTACATTATTTGATTGTTTGATATGCAGGTCTATTTTTGTGATAGTGAATATCACAAAAATAGACTTGCTATTAAAAAAATTTCAAGAGAATAGGCCGCGGTTGTGGCCAAAACCGAGGTAGAAATCCTACCTATGGCTTTGGTTCAGCGACAACCGAGGCCAAAAGCTAGACGAAATTTTTGTAAAAAAGAAGGGTTTTGGCCACGGTTCCAGCAGGAACCGCAGTCATATCCCTAGGTTTTTACCACGGTTGAAACTGAGACGAAATGTTACACAAAAATTTTAAAAAAATGGGGTTTAGGTCGCGGTTCCAACAGGAACCGATGTCATATTCCCGCTTTTTACCGCGGTTGGAACCACGGCCAAAGGTTACAAGAAATTTTTTTTTTAAAAAAGAAAAGGGTTTTGGCCGCGATTCCAGCAGGAACCACTGTCATATCCCCAGGTTATTACCGCGGTTGGAACCACGACCTAAAGTCCCGAACTTTTTACCTCGTTCGTATATATCGCGGTTCTAAAACTGCGACGATATTCAAAAACAACTGCGATCATTTCCCTTCGCCGCACTAGTGTGGAATCCATAAGTTTTGTATCACTGGATGCATTTGGGGTTTTGAGTTGGTGTTTTTCATTTAATGGATGAGGTGCAGATTTCTTCAAGGTATACATTTGGTTTCTTTTTCTACAAATGGGTATAAACATAGGTCACGTAAATTCTTTAGGACCATTCCCGAAACCAGTGGTACGTGGATGTTTTTAAGAGTTGTGGTGTATACTATATATGGTGGACTTTTGTTAAATGTAATGGCTTTTCTAGTTACATGAAGGTGGGCTAGGTTCAACCTAATGTTGATGCATGCAAGGGTGCATGGGGGTTTCAAGGAAAACTTCAATAGATCCATGTGTGGGTTTGAGGTTGTAGAATATGGTATATGTATGGTACAAGTTGGCATGGTGTATAGGTTTTCTTAAAGCTTAATGCATGAGTTGCACGGTATCCACGTGAGGGTGTTTGAGACTTGGGTTAATAATAGGTTTATTTTCATTCTTAGTAGGTTAAATATATATTGCTTAGTGTGGGCTTTTGTTGGTGCATGAGCTCCCTTGGTTGCATGTAGGAAGGAATGGACTTAAACCTAGTTTTTAGTGCATCATAGTGTCATAAACCATGTTGCATGTTTGTGTACAAAGAAAAGTTAGGTGAATTCATGTTTTGCATAGGGTTTTTGGTGTTCAAGTGGGATTTCTTTATTTTTTTGGGATACAAATCATGGAGGAGAATGGTTGCGTTTCATGGCAGCATGAGTCAGTGGCATTCACGGGTTTTAGGGGTATCATGGTGCTTGGGGCTCTTATCTTCATGGGCATAAGTGTAGTGTTGCATGGTTTCACGTAAAAATAGTGGTTGCACGTGGTTCTTGGGTTTATGCAATGTTTTTTGTAGTTTTTGGTGAAACTATAGGTACAATTGCGGGTTGGATAGGTCATAAGTGTTATACGCAGCTAGTTTCGAATGGGAATAGGAGTAGATGAGATGGATGCTTGTAAAATTGATATATTATGTGTAGCTTAAGATCAATGTAGGGGTTTGGATTTTCGTATCATGTTTCTTGATGTGATAATGAGATATGCATGTGTAGTAACAAGGGTTTGTTGAGATTGTTAAATGCTTGGCTTGTAGGGACATAATTTTTGTCTATACCACACTGCAATAGGGTTACACAACTAAGCAAGGGCATTGGTACATGCAAAACTTTGTTTTTTTTTTTCTTTCTATATAGTGCATGGGCTCTATTGTATGTTTGGAATGAAATGGTGTTGGAGGTTAGGCACGGGTAACGAAATTTGGGTATAGGGATAGATGACATTTTATGGGTTCTTTTTTGATCCGCGTACACACAAAATTGTAGACCATATATGCTTAATTTGTGCTAGATATTGGTGGTGGTTTCATGGGTGTAAAGTTGTTGGTTGCATGAAATTTTTAATGTCCTTATTTCCTTATATACTCTTTGTGGCGTACTCAAAGAAGACATGCTTTGGTAAGTTGACCCTGTTTTGGTAAATAAGAGAGTCTTAATTTGGTAAGTAGGCCCTGTTTTGGAAAACATGGTAGTGGAAGTCCTGTTTTGATAAGTGGACCCTACTTTGATAAACTAGATTAAGGAAGTCCTGATTTGGTAAGTGGACCCTGTTTTGGTAAATAGGTCGATTGACCAAAGTACAAAAGATAACATAATGGATGGTAGTGATAGCATGGTTCATTTGGATTAAAGTTGGATTGACATTGTTTTATTGTGTGGTGGATTTGATTTAAGTAGGAGTGTAATGAGCTTAGATATTAATTGAAAATCATATTATTATATGTTATCTTGATGTTTATTCTGTTAGCTTACCCATGTATTTTTTGGTTCTAGTTTCCACCTGTGATGATCGTTTTTATACGAAAGCAAATGATATTACAGAGGATGGTGCTGATGTGATGTAAAAAGAGAGACGAGTGAGACATGATTTTCGGGATTTCCAAAATGTTATTTCTTTTTAAAATAAATAATGCTGAGGAGTTTTAGTACATTACTTCCGGTTGTAATTGGATTATTTATATTTTCACATGTTTTTTTTTTGTTTTTTTCACTATAGCGTAATAAAGTTTAAAATTTTCATTACATTGTGATGGTATTAGATTTTTTTTTCTTCTAAAAAATAGACGTTTTACTCACACGTGACATCCTAAATTGTGTTGTTACAACATACGTCACTAAATGTTTTGAAAAGGGGAAACAAATATATTTATTCCTTTATATTTATTCGTAAGTGTAGTTTATTATGTTGTAATCATAACTCATCATTTTCAGGTATTACAATGTTTACATTTTCAATTCATACGTCATTGGTAGTTAGTTGTAGTTTCCCTTAGAGAGAACATTATTGAACAATTTTGCTCCTTGCATAAGTCTCCCTCTAAGCATCTCAAATAAGTAATAGATTGGTAAGAATATCAATGTTATGAACTTTTTTTGTTATATAAGTGTATCATAAAACATTCACTTTTTCATATTTCATTTGTTGGACACAGTATGTTGTTACGGAGATCAACTACTACAACAAAAAAACTTACATGGTTGTCCCTTAAGGTTTGTTATTTTTGTTAATATATAAGATTTCTTTCCTTCCTCAATTATTTGTAACTGTTTTGATATATTGTAGTCCAATAAATAAATCAACTAATATGAATGTGATTACTATGTTATGCAATAGATTATAACTGTTGTTTGTGCTCGAATTACAATTGATTGAGTAACAATAATAATTTAATTGACTCAAATTTTGCAACTTTATTTTTTTATATACTAATTAAAATTCTTATCTATTGTGCATAAATTCAAGAATCATACACAAATGCACGAGAAATCCATACAATGCTTAAGGAAAGTGTGGACAAGATACATAATAGAAATGTATATATGTATATATGTGAAACATTTACTTGTACATTATTTAAAATGCAATGATATAAAATTGTCATTTATATATTGTTGTATATAGATTATGTGTCATGGTTCTAGTTGTTTTATTTCTGTAGGCAGGTTTCATATGTAGGAAGAAAGAAAAACAATATATATATATATATATATATATATATTTAAAGAAAGTCAACATTAGAAAGAACAATAGGCTTCCATTCTAATAATAATAAAAGTTTATTCCTTTCTTATTTTAAATAATTTAAATTTAAAGGAATTAGGCTTCAGTATTAAGATAATCAAATCATATTCTTTCTTTAAATCTAAATTATTTTTAAAACTATAAAAGGATTAGACTTAAATTATTAATAGAACTAAAGTCAATTCCTTAATTTTTTTATTTTGAATTATCTATTGATGGTTTTATACTTCGATTTCTTCTAAAACCAAAGTCTAATATGAAAGTTTAGATTTCAATTCAAAATCAAAGCTAAAAGTCTTCCCTTTTTTATTTCATTTAGATATGTTTCGATTGTAAAACTTAAATATAATGTCTAAATAAATATATATTGATGTAGTGCTTAAGTAAAATTACAAACTAAATGAATAAAGTGAAAAAGGAACTTCTCTTAATATTGAATATGCTCTAATTTGGTAGGAATTGAACAAAAAATTGTTTTTTGTGCTTTGTTTTGCATGATGGGTCAGTTGTCAAAAGTCAAAGAATATATTACACATTCACCTTTCTACTACGAAGGTTGTAGTACACCTTATACCCTCAGCCATAAATTTGTTCCTTTCCATATGGAAAACTCTAATTTCGATGATCAATCCCTTTTCTAGGAACTATAGAAAAAATGATTATTTTCATGAGCTATGTTTATTCAATTACTCCAATTTAAAATTTTCTTAAAAACCAAAAGAAACTAAAAGAATGAAATCGAAAAGGGAATATTACCTGAGAGTGACACATTCGTCAGTCAGGGGTTAGGGATTGTGCAGTTGTTCTCTATGAGAGAAGGGTGGAACAACATTTTTGGGATCACATCATTACCACTTCATCCTCTGACCATTAGTGGAAAAAGATAGAGAGAGTCAGAAACTCACAAATCACTTAAAACGAGAAACTTGTGAATCTTGTTAAAAGTAACCAATAACTTCACACGATACAATCAATAAAGTGTAAATATACGTGCTACGATTCATTAATGAAGAAGGCTATTAAAATAGCTGTGTACAGGCCCGATAATAAAAACAGAAGCAAATAACCATTAATTGGTCGGACTGTTACACTACCTCAAAAAGTAAAAAAAAAACATCTAAAAAATGCCTAATTGGGTTATATTAACACCTAACCAAAATATCCCAATCCACCTGGCCGAAACTAACACTTAAAAAAACAACCTAGCAGCAATAAAGCAAAACAAAATTAATCTTTTAACCCTTATTTAATTTTAAGTTTATTTAACAAAACTCCCCCGTAAACTTAAAATTCTCTTTTCTTTTCAAATCAACTTTCTTAACTCCTGAAATGACGCGGTAGGTAATGAGTTTATGAATATATCAACTATTTGCTTCTTACTTTTTGCTTGTTCAAGTTCCACGCTTCCTTCCTTCACCTTTTCCCGAATGAAATGAAAACGGACATCAATATGTTTGCTTCGTTCATGATTTATTGGATTCTTAAATTAATCATCGATCTATTGGCTACCCAGATTAGTACCTTTTCTTCTTTCATTATTTCCAAATTCTTCAGCAAGTTTCTCAGCCATATTGCGTGCTGGATACTCTAGGATGTTGCAACATACCCAACCTCATATGTGGATAATGTCGCAATGGGTTGTTTCTTTAAGAGCCAAGTAAATGTTGTATCATCCATGAAGAAACCACAACCAACCATGATGCTCTTCCGATCATCCATATCTCCACACCAGTCACTATCTGCATACCCATTAAGTCGGTAGTTGTCCCACTTAGTATACAATAATCTGAAAGACATAGTATCCTTTACATACCTTAATATTTGTAACATCCCATTTTAATAGTATAAAACTACTAAAATAAAACGTTATATATATATATATATATATATATATGATAATAAATCAACCAGATAAAACAAACCTACTACGAGGAAGAAATCTACATTTGTAGAATTCATCTAACTACACCTTTGTTTCACCCTCACCTCTCGCTGGAGTAACTAAAAAGGCAACTCTCTAAGCTCACACCATTAGGTGATTATCGCAAAATAGAAAACAACATAGAACAAACAACAGAAAAGCAAGGGTAAGCTAGATACACAAGCAATACATCATAAGTTTAAAGCATTTCATATAGGAATCATATATAATTTAATCCATCTCAAACATCTTAACATGCAATGACCTATACCAACTGTCCGGACTTAGAATGAATGTCGAGCTTTAGCGGGTTGTGCACTTATGGTGGCCTCTACTAATTTGCAAAGCCATTGTCAATGGATTTCACCCTACCACACACACAAGGTTAGTATATCACCGCATCATATAATCCATATTGGAAGCACCTAGACTAAGACCTCCTGCTATTCTCACCACATGTGTCAATCTTCTTTATTTGAGAATGAAATACCATTAAAGTGTCAGGAAAACCCCCAAGACTGAGCTTCCTGCGTTCATACTTGAACTAGTGCAGAATTGGATTTTAACGTCACCCCTTAGACGTTGGTTATGGGGGGGCTGACGTAAATTAATGACCAGTGGCATTTTGATAAATAAGTTGGCCATATAGACGTCGGTTAGGAGGGGCCCCGGCGTCTATAATATTATAGACGTTGGGGCCCCTCCTAACCGACGTGTATAGGTCTGACAGGTAGGTGTTGGCTGCAAAACCAACGACAAGTGCACCTGTCGCAGCGTAGCAAGTGATAAATATCGTTCTCTCCCAAAGGACTTGTGCAACACATGACAACTCTTCCTTTTATAACTCATTAGACATAAAAATGCACAAAAAATACAAGAAATTATTTTTGCTATTTTATCAAATAGTTGGTGTGCAAGAAATTTAACATAGTGTATTTACAATTTGTCATGACTAGAATTCATCTATTTCATTCTCATGCATTCACAAACATCTCAATTCCATCCAAAAGGTATTCAATTTCAATTCTAGGTTTAATCATATTTCTCAATACATCAAGAACCAAAATTCATGCATGGGTGATCAAATCAAAGCAGGCATTAAGCATAAAAATTGAATACTAACATGAATTGGAAAAGCATATAGCATTAACATCACAAAATACATAATAATTCCATGTTTTACAACTAATCTCCACAAATAAGAAAAGCCCTTCATGGTGGAGAACTTAGGGTTTTATAAAATTGAAGAGATAGGGAAGAAATTGGAACCACAGAGAGGATGCACAACCTTTTCCAAGGTTCTTGGCAACTGCTCCATGCTCCATTTGCGCCTCCCCTTCACATCTCCATCTCCAATTTGTGACCCATCTTCTTCCTTAACCCAAGAGGGGCAAAATCACCATTGATGAAGCTTGAAGACCTAAGGAGGAGTGAGAGAGCTTCCCAACAACCCAAACAGCCTCCAAGGGCCTCTTCCAATCTCTCTAGGTGAAGAATGAAGTGTAAGAGGAGAAGAATGCTCAAAAATCGTGAGACCCATGTTTAAATAGCCTATTTTAACACATCAGCACCATCCGCGCTCAGCCCCCTTCCTAGGGCACCTAACGCGAGAGTTGCACGAAGACTGCCGCCCAACCCCTTTCCTGGGGCGCCCGACCCGAGCACACCAGAAATCAACTTCTGTGCAGGTGGTGCTCAGCCCCCCTAAACCAGGGGGCCTGGTCTGATTTTTCTGTACTGCATTTTTTCTCTTTTCTACAGATATGCTTGCTCCAAAGGCGTCCAACATGGGTATTTACTTCAAATTGATCTTTTATTGTCCCAAAACATGTTCTCTTGAGTTCTTGCTTTTTTTCCTCCACTAGAATTGTTTCCTATTCATTTATTTCACACACTTAAATAAAGATATTAGAGGTAAAAACAAGCATATACTAAACAAAACACAAGAAAACTAGAAAACACACTAAACTTGAGTATAAAACAAGGTAAAAGTTGTAAAGGAGTTGCTTTATTCACTAAAATATATACACAAAAACACGTGAAATCAACCGTTATCAGTAGGTGAATAGTCATTCTTTTTCGCCATATAGACATCGGATCTCGTCACCCCGACGTCTATATACGATTATAGACGTTGGTCCCCCTATAACCGACGTCTATAGGCCTGATAGGTAGGTGAAAATTTCAATTAGACGTCAGTGCCCCTAGTAACCGATGTCTATATGCCCTGCGAATATTAATTTTTAAATCATAAAGACGTCATATTAGTGAGGGCCCATACGTCTATACTATTATAGACGTCGGTCCACCCCAGCACCTTACGTCTATAGGCTGTTATACTGGAAAATGCGAACCCGCGAGTAGTTACGCTCACTGTTCATTGTCTTCCTCCTCACGTTTTCTCTCTTCGACATTGCATTTCCAGGTGCGTTTTCTCTCTTTTGGACCGTTTAAATTTACTTTTACTTCGATTAAATTACTCTTTGATGAAATATCTTCCATTTGAACCGATTAAAATTCATTTTCGTTGCGTTTTGGTGCAATTTGTGGCGTGTTCTTGGGCGACGTTTTTTACCCTTGTTGGCCTACGTTTTTGGGTGTGCAGTCCTCCATTTCCCTCCAATGCTTTTTTAATCTACTAAAAAGGTTAGTTTCTTTGTTGAAAACTTTTATTGTATGTGTGTTATTGTCTTTTGTGTATGCATGTTATTGGCTTTTGTATTTGCATGTTTTTTGCTTTTAGGTATGCATGTGTTATTGGCTTTTGAATATGCATGTGATAAAGTTTAGTTGTGTTATTATAATTGCCATGTTAGATCATTGAGTGAAACCTAGTTCCCGTTTGAAATTTAACACCAACGATTAATCTTTTAATCAATTGTATTAAATTTTGAATTGTCCGATTGGATAGTTTGGGAAAATTATTTTTCATAAATTTGTTATAACATGTACGTTGGAGTTTATGCATAAGATTGATAAAATTTTGGTTTAGTATTTGTGTTGTTCTCCGCATGCATATTTGATTGTGGTCATCCTTGACTACTCTCATTTTGTGTATTTCGGAGACCAATGCGAAATGTTGCCGAAATCTTATCAAGATTATGACGTAGACTTCTTTGCATGTGTCTTAGAAATTTATGAAATATAATTTTTCTGAATGGGTAGGGCCTAACCTTTTGAGAGTTAAAAAATTGAAACTGATGAAATATGTTACAAACATAGTATGGATCGAAGCTGGATGAATGAACGTCGCATCAGTGAAGAATATGAGAAGGGTGTTTCAGTGTTCTTGCAATATGTTCAAGAAAATGAAAAGTATGTGAACGGGACATATTTTTGTCTTTGTGTTCTTTGTTTTAATCAAATATGGCAAAACTTAGGCAATATGCGTGACCATCTATTCATGTTCGGCATAATGAGAACTTATATCGTTTGGACTTGGCATGGAGAAAACTGGACCAGCCCACCACGTCACGAGGAATGATTTATGTGGAAGAATGGATGAGTGATCATTTATAGGACATGATACGTGATGTTGGTGAAGAGCTAAAGTTAGTTGGTTTAAAGTCTCACGATTGTCATGTATTGATGCAAGAATTGTTACCAATTGTTATTCGAGGCATATTACCTCCTTCTGTTAGGGGTATTCTGACACGTCTAAGTTTTTTCTTTAATGCCATTTGCAAGAAAGTTGTTGACCCTCGAGGTTTAGATCAATTGAAAAATGAAGGAATAAGACTACTATGTGAATTGGAGATGTATTTTCCACCTTCTTTTTTGATATCATGGATCATTTGATTGTTCATCTAGTCCGAGAAATTCGAATATGTGGGCCAGATTTCTTAAGGTGGATGTACCCTGTTGATTGATACATGAAGATCTTAAAGGGATACGTCAAGAATCAATATCGACCAGAAGCTTCAATCATAGAGCGATACGTTGTAGAAGAAGCCATTGAATTTTGTTCAAGTTATATGTCAAGTTGTGAACTAGTGGGTCTTCCCAAGAGCAGACATGAAGGAAAATGTGAAGGTAAGGGTGTTCGTGGTGTGAATATTCAAAGTGTTAATAGAAAAGAAGTTGATCAAGCTCAGTTGTACATCTTAAACAACATTGTTGATGTGATTCCTTACATTTCTGAACACGTTAATGAAATAAAGGCATCACACCCAAGAATGAGTGAAAAATGGCATCTTAATGAACGTGTCAAAACCTTCTTACAATGGTTTAAGAAAAAGATTTATGCGACTCCACATATTTTTGAAAGTCTATAGAGGTTATCTCATGAGCTGAACACATATGTCATTACATATGGTGGGTACTATATAAACAATATTTCTTTTCAGAAAAAGGTAGAAGATGACAAAAGTAGAGTTCAAAATAGTGGGGTTACACTACAAGCTGAGGTTGTGCACTTTGCTAGTTCTGAAGACAAAAATCCAATCACTGCATCAATGAGTTATTTTGGAATAATACAAGAAATATGGGAAGTTGATTATGTTAGTTTTAGAGTACTAGTTTTCAAGTGCAAATGGGTTGATATAAATTTTGATGTCATGATAGATGACTTTGGTTTCACATTGGTAGATCTTAATAAGATGAATTACACTGATGAACCATTTATTATGGCTAGTCAAGCAAGACAAATATTCTACATAAGTGATCCAACGAATAAAAATGGTCAGTGGTTTTGGAAGGAAAAAACATGCACAGGTATGATGATGAAGAATCTCTTGATATACTTGAGCACTAGTAAAAAATTGAGTTTTTACAGCGCACATTATGTCATGGTTCACCAGAAACCGCATCATAATACTGCGTGGTGGCATTTTTGAAAATAAATCCAACTTATAGGCCGCGGTTCATAGAGGAAATGCCGTCTATTCCCCAGTCAACTTTCTGCGTTTCACGCCATGTCAGCCCTTGCAAGAAATTGGCAGGGGAATAGGCCGCAGTTGCTCTAAGAACCACGGCCTATTCCCTTGCCAATTTATTGCAGGCGCTGACATGGCGGGGAATTTCAGAAGTTGTAGGGCAATAGGTCGCAGTTGCCCTGCGAACCGCAGCCTATTCCCCGTGCAACCTTCTGATATTCCCCAAAGGCAGTTGGGAAGGCAGTTGGGGGATTCAGAACTTTAGGGAATAGACCGCGGTTGCTCAGAGAACCGCGGTCTATTCTCTGATCTGAATAAATTTTAAATATTTAAGGGAATAGACCGCGGTTGGGCGCTGAACCGCGACATATAATTTGAAAAAAAATTCAAAAATGCCATTTTGATTTATTTTTTTCAGGAGAATAGGTCGTGGTTAAGTGTACAACCGTGGCATATTCCCCTTTTTTACCGCGGTTAAGTTTTGAACCGCAGTAGATTCTCCTATAGGTTAAAAAAATAAAACACAACGTGAACAGTATCATCTTCTACTTCGCGCAAACACAGTTTCAGAGTTTCCATTCTTCGTCGACGACGCTTCCTCCATTTTCAATCGTTTCGACCGTTTAAACTCAAATTTGTTCGGTGCATTTGCCATTTTCAACGTTGGGGAATAGTTTTAGCCGATCAAAATCGTTGGAAACGCCTTTGCCATTCCTCTCTGCTGCCATTCCTTTCTGCCACGCTTCCCGCGCCCATTCTTCTTCGCCACGCCCATTCCAGGTATTGCGTTTTATGCCCTTTTGTTTTCTTAACTTGATTTCTTCGTTAGGTTTTGCATGATAACAATTGCTATAGTTTTGGTAATGTAGACATAGAAAATATGTAGACATAGGAAATTTGGAATTATTAGAATTTGCATAATAAAATGTTTTTGCATAATAACAAATATTTAGTATTATTACAATTTAATCCTTAATAGAATTCCTAAACCTTATAATATTTGAATAATCACTAGGTGAAATTAATGTTTGACATATGGTATGTATGAAAATTGCAAGTTTGATTTTTAGAACCTTATCTTTTTATGTAATATTTAGGAATGGATCGAAATTGGATTAATTTACCACGAATTAGTGCTGAGTACGAATAGTGGAGTCAGTTTAGAAGCTGAGTCGCTTTAATTTTCCACATCAAAAGATCAATCTCCTATACTTGGATCAATGAGATATTTTGGTATAATAGAAGAGATATGGGAGGTTGATTACACCAAGTTTTTTGTTCCATTGTTCAAATGTAAGTGGTTTAACAATAAGAGTTGTGTGAAAATAGTTGAATCGGGTATGACACTGGTTGATTTTCGAAATGTGGGTTATCGAGACGAACCGTTCATCATGGAACATCAAGCATCTCAGGTTTTTTATGTCAAAGATCCTGCGTCTGACCATTGGTATGTCGCTCTTCAAGGCAAAAAACAAATTGAAGTTAACGAAGACAATTTGATTAATATTCATATTGCTGACAACCATTCATTTCAAACTACAACAAATTTTGATGAACAATCTCTAGTTGACGACGATGTACATGCAATTCGGTCAGATCATGATGAGGGAGTATACATATGATGAATCCATATCTTTATGTATGAATTTCCAATTTCTGTATAAGTATTTCCTATGATTACTATTACATGTTTTGTTAAATTATATGATATTACATAAGTCTTTTATTAATATTTCATGTTGTTATTTATGTTGACAGATATATAGCTGATCATCCACATTCTTCAGGGGATGAGGCTCCCCCTTCCAGATCCACTAGAGGACCCACCAGGATGAAACAACTTTTGATCAGAAAGAATAGTGGTGAAAGAAAACCGGTGAATATTAACGTGATCACAGGTGTAGCATCTGGCCCCTATGCAGATGACTTCTGATCATACCTTGGAGTAGTGGCACGTGACAAGATTAGTATTCTTACTTAATCTTTTGACCATGTGCCCGAGGTTGATCGGAACATTATATGAAACGATATATTGGTAAGTTAGTTAATATCATTTCTATTAGAGTTTGTTTATTTTGATAATTTTGTACTGATACAACTTTATTATGTTTTTTTTCAGCTGACATTTGACATTCCAAATGTCACAACACTTAGAAATAAGTGTTTATCAACTATTGCTGAAAACTTCAGAAATTTTCAAAGTAAGTTAACCTCAAGATATATTTTTGGAAGCCATAAAAATAAGTCTTCATGTACTACATATAAGTCCATTGATGAGGAGACTTGGCGGCTTTTTGTATAGAGTCAGACATCAGAGGAATCAGAGGTTAGTATAGTTGATATTATTCAATTCCTCATTAACAAATATATATCATATGAACTAATTAATTAAATATAGGTGACAGGCAATTAGAAGCAAAGCACAAGAAACAAGTGCTCAAAACAAAAACCCCCACCAATTATCTCGTGGTGGGTATAGGAAGCTTGAGGAGAAAATCCTCAAGCAAAAGGCAGATGCTAGACCACCATCTCAGGGTGGTAGCCCCCCTCAGCCTCTTTCTCCACCTTCTCGGCATGAGAAATGGAAGTTGGCTCGTATGAAACCATCGGGCACCTACTCTTCTGACACTGCACGTGAAATTTCTGAAAGAATTGTAAGTTATCACTGTTCCTAAAATAATAATAATTTCATTATACATGCTACATTAAACTTTTTAAAGAATAATGGTGTTTTGTAATGTTACAAGACTCCTTGGTTGAGCAGAGCTCCCAAGGTCAATTCACTCCAGAGGGTTGCTAGGATATTCTTACTGTTGCAATTGGACGACCTGAGCACCTTGGGCGTGTACGTGCTGCTGGACCTGAAGTAGGCATTCGAGATTATTTTGGGATCTCTTCTTGTCAGACTTCATATGCATACAGTGAAGCACAACAACAAAAGCTGACACAAGAGATCACAAAAAAGCTTCAAGCGGACCTTAGGGTGGAGTTTAGGACAGAGCTCAAGACAGAGCTTAGGAATGAATTGTATAATGAGGTCTACGCCATGTTCCAACAGTAGTTTGAGAGTTGTGGCATGCACCCGATGTCATCTCCTGTACAGGAACAGGAACATGTTGTGCCTCCCACAGGTAAAATTAATAAACATTTATGTGCAATTATTTCTATCTTTTGTATAATCTAACATTTACTCTAACAGGGAGAACCAGGAAAGGAAGTTGTTCAGCATCAACCGTCCCAGGGGATGACATGGACGATTCTAGTCCATGTCTGCTACACATTTTAGACGATACCGAGACGGTGTTGGTAGCTCGTGGAACAGTGTTTAAAGCAGCGACTGTTGTTCATGGTATGGAGCTATCAGAGGATGAGGTGAAGGTCTCAGTAGACGAAATTATCATACCATATGCCTCAATTCCTCTGCCCACAGATGAGATTTTCACTGTGGCACATGCATTCTAGTCTTTTATCGCTTGGCCTAAACACTCTTGGTTGGTTCAATTTTTGACCCCTCGGTATGGAATTCTACTTTACACTTCTCAATTTTAAAGTTTACATGTTATTGATGTCAAAACTTATCTTATTTTTCCATGTAACAACAGATGCAAGTCTATGAGCAATTATTACATTAGTTCAACTATGGATGATGTAAGTCTATGAGAAATTATTTATATACAATTGATTTATATATCAAGTATACTTATATCAATGTTAATTTTTTATTTCAGGTATATGTATGGGATCAGTAACAACTTGGGGTACTCTGATGATTATGGGTTCATTGATCCCCAATCCATTCACGAAACAGGAGATTTTGATGAGATCACAACACATCTCACAAGAAGATTTGCAAGCGGCAAGAAAATATATTTTTTGCCTTATATATCTGGGTAAGTGAACTTTGTTAATATAATAAAGTTTCATATGTGATTTTAATATCTAATAATTAAGTTATTATGAATTTCAGGCGTCATTGGCAGCTTCTTGTTATTTCTATACAAGAGAGTTACGCTTTGTGGTTCTGCTCATTGCACAAGTCTCCTCCCACACATCTCAGACAAGCAATTGATTGGTAAGAACCTCAATGTTTGGACTTTCTTTGTTATATAAATGAATGCTAAAACCTTTTTTTATATATAGTTCTATTCCAGCAAGTATGATGATGGTTGGGAGATCAATTGCTAACAGTAGAAAACTTGCATGGATTTCTCTCAAGGTTTGACATATGCTAAAGCCATACTTTCTTATAGTTGTTTTGTTTTAATGTTTTTCACTAACTATTTACAACTATGATGATATATTGTAGTGTAACAGATAGAAGGGGTCATATGAGTGCGGATACTATGTAATGTATTGGATGACCCACATTGTTCGTTCCCATATCACAAGAGGCTGGCAAACGGTAATATTTAAATTTAACAAATTTTGATTTTCTCCAACATTTGGAATTCATATACAGTAATTAATATCAATTGTCTTGTGCAGAGATTCAAGACTACTACAGCAATTCCTGAGAAGCCACTATCATTCATGAGGAAAGTTGCTGCAAAGTATATAGTTAGATTATATAATAGTTCTTAGTTACTAGATTTAAAATACATTTGAACATGTTGAAATGTTCTTAGTTCTTAGTTATTAGACTTTGTATTTATGTGATGTTGAAATACATTTGAACATGTGTTTGATCTGTTGAAATTGAATTTGTGTACATGTTTTGATATGCAGGTCTGTTTCTGTGGTAGTGGATATCACAAAAACAGACCTGCTATTTAAAAAAATTGCAGGAGAATATGTCGCGGTTGTTACCACAATCGTGGTAGAAAGTGTGACGTTTTTTAATTTTTTTTTAAAAAAGACTTTTGGCCGCGGTTGTGGCACGAACCGCGGTCTATTCCTGGCTTTTTACCGCGGTTCCAACCGTGGCCTATAGTGCAATGATTTTTTTTTTTAAAAAAAAAAGGGTTTTGGCCGCGGTTCCTACTACAACTGTAGTCTATTCCCCGCTTTTTACCGCGGTTGGAACCGCGGCCTAAAGTCCCAGACTTTTTACCGTGGCTGAATATTCCGTGGTTCATAAACCGCGACATATAGTGAAAAAGAACCGCGATCGTTTCCCTTCGCTACACTAGTGGAGACAACATCTACCTCATCAAGACCCATTGAAGACTCGGCTGATGACGTTGTCGATGACATCCATGCAATTCGTAGCGATCACAATGAAGGGATCTGGGAGAAAACAATATTTTAATAGGTTCTGTGATATTTTTTGTTATGACTTTATATGTAGTTTTATTCGGATGCATATTTGAATTAGTGCTAACCTTGTATATATTTTTCAAGTATGTCGACCTCAGACTCAGCATCAGGACAAACCAGACATGGTCGAGGCATCACACGATTGCTAGATGTGACATTTGGACGTGTTGATGGGCAGAGGAGACATGTTGTGATTGACCCAAGATCAGGTGTGGCATCAGGGCCGAATGCTGATAGGTTTAGTAGTTATTTGGGTAAGTTAGCAAAAAGCCATGTTTCTATCCTTCATGCATGTTGGGATGATGTCTCAGTGGTCGAGAAGAACCTCTTATGGCAAGATATTCAGGTATGTTTACTTAAAAGAAATTTGATATACTTATTTATTTCATCTTATTATGTCATTAACACATGTTCTTTCTTTTAAACAGCAACATTATGATATTCTAAACACACTTCATATTAGAAAGAAAGTGTTATCACATATATCGAGCAGATGGAGGGATTTCAAGACAAGGCTGACACGTCTGTATGTCTTTAGAGACAGACAACATGAGAATCCAAGTCAGCATTATACCTTCACAGAGGATGAGTGGATGCAATTTCATGCATCTAGAGAGACTAAGGAATGGAAGGTATGTTTCTTAACATCTAAAAGTCTTAAAAGGAGTTTATTATGATTTTACAAATATGAATATACATGGTTTTACAGGGTAAAAGGTTAGCCGCCCAAGAAAGGCAAACGCTAAATGATGCACCACACTTGTTATCACGAGGTGGTTATGCAAAACTTGAGAAGAGGGTTCTGGCACGTTGCACACTGTGTCCACCATCCTCTAGTATTCTTCTTCTAGCTTTCTCTTCGACCAACTCTGCCTCCAAGACAACAACCCTCCTTTTAAGTTCTGCAATATCGGTGCTCCTCTATCAAACGTTTGTTCAAAGTAGAAATATACTTTGTTGAAAATGAGTGACGAACCGTCAAATGCATCAACGACAAACTGTTAAACTCGATTTGGTCACACAAAAAGAGAACAAACTCAGTTTCCCCATTAATGATGTATAGTGGTCAACCAAGGATCAATCCAAGGGCTCATTGAAATTAAGTTTAAAGTGTACGATTTAGTCTTGTATTTATTCTATTATTTACTACCTATTAATTAATGCAAGGTGGGGAAATTAAAATTGAAAGAATGAAACTAAAAAGATAAAATCTAAACTCTGTTTGAATGAAAGAATGAAGTATGAAATGGAATAAAAGAAAAGAAATAACAGTCTATACTGCCTAAAACTGAATGAAAATCTAATTACTATGACTACCTAAACCTGAGATAGAAACATACATTGTACAATCTAAACAGAATTACAGAACAGAAATACAACCTAAGTCTAATAGAGTGCATTAACAATCAAGAAATACTCAAAGTAACAAACAGTACATCAAAACTCAAACTAAACTACAACTATCACTATCAAAAGAAAAGAACAATCTCAAAGACAGAATTGATTTCACAGGTGAATGTACATTGGAATGAATAAAAGAGTGCTTAGAGTTCTTAGGAAGACATCCTATTAAGTGAATCCCAATCCAGGGTATTCAGGTTCATATTTCAGAACCTTAAAATGACTTTTTCCACTAATTTTTCCAACTAATGTTCATTTTCCTATTCATCAATACAAAATTCACAAACAACTGAAAGCAAGCATAGAACATAATTAATTGTGCAAATGATTGAGAATAAAGATTCAATTACAGTCAGAAAGACATTCTGATTAAAGGAAGCCCAATCCAAGGTCTTACAGTTCATATTTCAGAACTTACAGTGGTAATTTCCACTCATTCTCAATCAAAGCAAATCTAAATCTGTTATACACTATAAAACGAAAAGAATAGAAACACAAAGTTGAATGAATCATGCACTGGACTCATCTCTATCTCGAGAAGACATCTCGATAGAGAATGCTCGCTACGGAGTCATTTAATTCCAAAAGGAATTATAAAATGCAGAGTGACAGAGTCCAATTCAATCTTCAAAACTAAACAATCGCATAACACATAAGAACACAGAAACATTGCACGAACAACATCGAACTTAGAATCACACAGAACAATGAAAACATCAAAGAAAAAGAACATTTTATTAAGGAGAATGAAAATTACAAAAAATGTACCGAACGAAAAGTGCAATCAGAGCCACCGCGGGCTGTCACCACCATGATGTACGCTCCAAAAGCTTAGAACAAACGAAAACCCTAACTATTTAAAACTAAAATGGAAAACTGCAGAGTGTCTGTTCGAAGGTCTCAGTCTCTCTCTGTAAGTCTTTGTACAAAACCCTTTTATAGGGTTTGAAAACGAAAGAGAAAATAAACGAGAAAAAGGAACCTTGCTTCACTTTGACGCTTCGTGCTTCATCCGACGTGGCAGCTCCGGTCATCTTCGTCTTTGCCGATCAGCTCCGGTCAGGGCGCATGCTTCTTTGGTCAACTGCTTGGCATAGAAGGGTCGTGACAATTTTGCTCTTTCTTGATTTACGAACCAAGCCTTAGCACGGGTTCTTTTCTTCTCAAGTAAGCTTTGCTCCAGAGTTAGCTCCTTTTTCCTCCAAATGAATTCTCGATCAAAGACCCCTAAGGCACAGCACACCAAAACGACGTCGTTCTACTAAATCAGCTCAAGCCCAGCCCAATCCTTAAATAAGCTTTCTCCATATTCAGCAGCTCATCAATTTGCAACACAATTCAATGTGCAGCCAAATTGTATGCAGCTTCATTCCAGCCCAATCTAAAAAACTAGAATTTAAAGAAGAGTTAAAGTGAAATGAAAAGAAAATAACCTAGTCTAGAAAAATTATTTTTATTAAAGAAAAAGATTAATTTCCTAATTATTTACAAATGTACTAAAAATACACTAAAAATCTAATTTTAACTAAAATTATACAAAACTAAAGAATTTAAAGAAAAACCTAAAACTAACCTAATTCTAGACGATTAAAAGCAAAAATACACTAAGAAGGACTTCTAGACACAAAGAAAGATGCAAAATTGGAGAGTTATCACACCCCCACACTTAAAGAATTGCCCTCATAGGCCAGGACAAACTAAAAAGCAAAAGAAAAATACCAGACTCAATTCTAAAAAGGAAAAAGACTAAACACATAAAAAGGGACACTAAACTATATCACAATCAACTCAACTCTGCCAATTCACCCAACTCTAGCTATTTTTCTCTATTCAAACACTGCACAATCAGAATCATCATCTCCAAATCCAAGTTTCAGCAACTCTAGCCAGTAATGAACAATCAGATTCAATCAAAACAAGCAGAAGAAAACATTTCAGAGAAGTAGCAGCCCAAATTTTAACCTCACAGGACAAAGTGTTTACACTGAGAGCACTCAAATGTTTAAGATCAGCCTGTTTCACTCCACATGTCATGATGAACCATAATTATTAACTTTGGAAAAACTCTAGTTGACACTGCTTGAATCATGGTAATTGTAGATCACTAGGACTTGAATAGCTTGTAATGTAATGGAAAATGGAAAAAGCTAGATGGATGGGAAATAGAAGCTGGAATGGATTAGAGAATTTGCAAGAAAGAAGGGAGAATCTAAAACTCACTGCAGGTAATTTCTTTTAGCTTGGCTAGAATCTATTTTTTTTTTCTTTCTTTCTTTCCTAGTTCTTTCTTTCTATTTTTTTTTCATTTTCTCTTTTTCCAAACTTTTTCTTCTCTTTTTCAGATCAGGTTTTCTCTTTTTTTAGAGCTCTTTTTCTTCTTAACATCACCTCTGGCCTCACTCTTTTATGCTTTTAGAGTTCCAAATCATCCTTGCTTCTCACAATTCTCTCAAGGTTGTTTGTTGATGGGAGAAATGGTTTATAATGAATGGAAATCAAAGAAAGGTTAAGGCTCAAATTAGGGTGCAATGGAAAGAAGTATATGTAATGAGAAGAAGAAAGAAGGCCTAGATCATTTCTAAAGTTTTACCAAGATCAAGCACACTCAAAGAGAATTAATACAAAATCAGAACTATGGCTATACATGCATGCAATCACACTAGAAAGCAAAAATTTGGCCCAAAACTCTCCAGGGTTAAAAATTTGTCAAAACTGGAATTGCTACTCTCTATCATGCAAAAACTGCTTATATAGACTGAACTAATTGCAAAAATTACTGCTAAAGCTACATCTACTCAAATCTAGAGCTAAAGACCTCATTAGCAATCTATCTTAGAGAAACAAAGCTAAAAAGTTAAGTAAATCAGCAAAGAGTTAAGTAAAATGTGAAACATAATCTAGAAATACCTAAACAAAATTACTTAAAGTTATTTACAACCTAGACAAACTAAAGTAGAACAGAATGTAACCTAGAAGAACCTAAACTAAAACAGATTCAAATCTAAAAGAAAGAGAGCCTAAGAAAATCCTAACAGCAGCAAAGAATCTGAAAAGAACCTAAACAAGGAAAGCTACTCCTAAAACTGAGCACTTATGTACAACAGAACTAAAATAGACCAAAGAACCAAAGTTACTTACACTACCTAGAATATATTTACAATCAAGCAAAGCATCTACAAACTAAAATACACCTACTCAGAGTAAAATTTCTTTATCACACTTTTATAGCAGAAACAGAGACATAACATCTATATACAATCTAAACCAAGCAAAACAGAAATGTATAAGAAAGAAGAATCCTAAAGGAAATTTTTAAACAAAGAGCAAAGCCTAAACAATGAAAAGAATCTTAAAGAAAACAAATCCTAAACAAATTCCTATTTACAAGCTGAACAGAACATGAAGCAAGAAACAAGGATAGAAGAAGGAAAAGAAAACTAGGTATTACAGATTAACTAGACCAGACCTAAACTAAAGGGAAAACAACTCAGAAAAAAAAAATTACCTATTTTTCTACTAAAACTAGTGCTAAACAGAGTTATATTTACATCAGAAAAAAAATTAACCTATACCTTCCCACCCTCACACTTAAGAGGCACATTGTCCTCAATGTGTGAGTGGGTAAGGCTCCTAAACAGCACAAAGTTGAAACAAGTATTTACAGCTCAAACAAAATTAGAATTATACAAGCAGAAGTAGAATTTAACAAGAAATATTTACAACAAAATCAAGAAAACTGAACACAACATGTACAAAAGCAAAGCTGGAAAAAGAAAACTAAAACTACAAGCTACACTAAGAAGAAAATTTGTTCAAATAGGCCACAAGTCAAAATTTATCTTTTTAATTTTATATAGAACAACATATTTTCTATCCTATGATTTATGATACTACCTATTACTATGCTAGCTATTAACAAGAATCTAATACTACAAAAGAAAAGAAAAGGAAAGAAGTGGCTCATTGGTTGTTCTCCTAATGCTCTTTGCTTTATCATCCTTGTTTCCCTGACTGCATTGCATTCCTTCTGCTCAAGCAATTGCTGTAGCAACCTTAGCTCTCCATTCAGTGTTGGCTGCTTCTGCATTTTCAACTCATCTTGCTGCAGCAATAACATCTTCCTGTTCAAGCCTTGTAGCTGGCT
>JAFNIE010000873.1:0-23020 GCA_027742785.1 Vigna reflexopilosa | reverse complement strand
ACACTATACAGTTGAAGGATAGCTTAAAGGGATTGATTTGACTACTCATATCACCAAAATGCATTTGCTTTTCGGTAGCCTAACCCATAAGAACTCCATGGTTAAGCGTGCTTAGCCTGAAGTAATTACATGATTGTAAGCGTAACTACTTTTTTTTACAGTCTACTCTAACTGTTCTCTTTTATTTAAATGTGGACTTACTATGTTATATGTTATATGCTTCTATATAATCTGGGATGTTACACTAATAATTATACTTTTTTTTCAATTTAATGTTATAGATGTAATTTTTCACTATTTAGATCCACAATAAATTTACAAAACTTATTAAAATAAAAATATAAATATAAATGAATACAAGATATTATATTAAACTCATGGTAAAAATTACATTTTAAATAAGTTAATTATTATGAATTTTGATATTTTAAGTATATTAATAATTTAAATTTCATCAATTATTTATTATTACGTGAAAATTTATTAAAATAAAAAAGAGAAAGATAAATGAATATTAAACATAAAATCACATTAAACCATGGTAAAAATTATATTTTATAAAATATAGACAAACTATACCTATTGTAAAAAAAATATAAATAAATATATAAAATAAAACATTGAAACACTTGTAATTTTCTAAAAACTAAATTAGTTAACTTATCGTTACAATAGTTTTTTTCACGAAAAATATGAAAAACATTGAATTGCATACGGTCATAAAAATGCAAACATACACATTATCTCTCTCTAGTACTCTAAGGAAGCACTCATTAATCCAAAACAAAGTAGAAGTTTATGAAAGTCCTCCCTCGAAGCATGATTTAAAGCATAAATGACTCTCAACACATAAATAGAAGTATGCACATCTATAAATGTTAAGAAATTACTCATATATTCAACTCAACTTCCTCTAAAAACACCAACACATGTAATTAAACCAAGACAATCTCTAGTTGCACCATCAATATTCACCTTAAGTCAATTAATATATTGAACTTGTTGTATTATATCCATTACCCTTCCTTATTGAATATTGAGAAGTTTCAACACCAAAAAAGTAGAGACAATATTATTCATATACTTATTGTATTACTTTTCAATCATACATACCAACTTCTTAATTTGAAAAAACACCATAAGTAAAAACAATTAAATCCTGAAATTTATTATAATTTCTCATCCTCAAAATTATCTGATAATTACATTAATAAAAGTCATTTTAAGCAAAGAGTTACAAGGAAATTTCACAAATTGAACAATTAAATCCAAAAGAAAAACTGCAAATCCTAAACAACTTCCTTCAATATTCCTAAACTACATAGCAATAGAACAACGAAAAAAAAAAAGAAAAATTCAACATTATTCCCACATAGAACACATACACATAAATCACTCCCATTTTTCATTTGTCAATATAAAATTGTGACTATTACTTCTATCTTCTCATCTCTAACTCACTCATCTTATTTCATCCATTTTTAATCACCTAAAATTAATTCACTCTTTCTTTGTCCAAGATTAAGTTGATTAATGGTTAAAATAAATTTAGTTAAAAAAGACCAAGTTGATTGTTGATTGGTTAGTTAAAAACAAGAATTACAATCATGTAATCTACAAAATATTTAGATAGAAATAACAAACATTTTGAACAATTAATAGAATAAAAGTTTTTAATAATGATTTAATTGAAAATACTCAGATTAATAAAGTATTTAAAACATAATTAAGTAGTTAATAGATATTAGTATTGTAGAGGAAATAAAATGCAAGCTTCTTTATTTCTTTTATTACATATGATAATGTGATGAAAATTCAAATATGAGTGGAAGTTTCATATTCAATACGAGAAAGTTGACCATTATATAAGAAAGGAGATTTGTAAACTCGTTATTGTAACGTCTTAAACTAAAGATGTTGTTACAATTGAAAAAGTTGAATATTATATAAACAAAATAAAACTTATTGTTTTAAAGTTTTAAATTAAATATGATATTAATTAATAAATAAAGCTAATTAATTGAGTTTTTACTTCCTATATTATATATAACTCACTTCTTTCTAGTACTATGTCACAAAATAGTACTAGAAAAAAATACAAATTAATAATAAACAGAACTTCTTATACTAAAAATTTCATGATATTTTTTAATCTCAAAATTAAAAAATTTAGAATTGTTATTGGTATTAACAATCACTACAAGAAAATACTTAAATAACAACTAATTTTGGAGATGTATTGTATGATCGTCTGGTCAACTATTGACCAAATGATTCATAATAAAGAAATATTCATCAGAGCTCGAATAACCAACCACTCGGTGATGGCAGAACAATTTAATACCAAAAACATTTAAACACCTTAAACATCACTAACAATCAAGTTTACTAGTAAAGTATGCTTATTGATTATTAGGTCATGATTAAGCATGTGCTAATTATAAGTCTATCTCCGAAACCTATAAATATGAGTCTCAGATAAGAAGGTCATTTATTGCGAATTTAAGATTGATAATTGAACGATTTAATACTAAAAACATTTAAATACCTTAAACATCACTAATAAAGTATGCTTAGCAGTTATTTGGCCATGATTAAATCTATGCTAATTATAAGTCAATCTCGAAACCTATAAATATGAATGTCAGATAAGGAGGTATGTGATTGCATTTATTGCGAATTTAAGACTGATAACTGAATGGACTTGATTGTAAAGGCAACGTTAGAAGTTTTGGAGAAAAGTGTAACATGGAATATTTTGATTGTAATTTTAGACCCCACACCCAAAACAAGAGACAAAACAATTTGTCACTACAGTGACCTATTTATATATTAATTTATAAATTAAAAATGATTGGTACCTAAAATAGTCTCTATTATAAATATAAAAAATATGGTTGAGTGGTGAATTGGTCACTAAATTGGTTTTTAATATTAATTACTAAGGTTTTGACTATAAAAAATAGTTAATATCTAAATTGGTCACTAATTAATTAGAAGTACATTTGGACATTAATTCATGTGATAGCCACAACCTTAATAACTAATGTTAAAATCTAATTTATTGATGAATTTGTAAATCAATTATAACTTTTATTTATAATAGAATTTATTTTATATACTAATAATTTTTAATTTATAAATTGATATATAAATTAATCATTATAATAACTATTTATTTTTTATTTTAAAATAAGTTATTATTTAAACCTTTTCTTGCAGTGAAAACTTTCTCAAATTTTGTTTTAGTTGTGTTTTAATTTTAGCTAGAAAAGATTAGAAAATTTTTCACTAATTATATATATATATATATATATATATATATATGATTGAATTGTTTGGATTAAAAACTAATAAATTTAAAATAAAAAAAAATCATTTAGTATTTTTATTATTTTATTAAAACGAGTTAAATTTTAATATATAAACTTTTACATATTTTAGAATGGAGAATTTAATCAGTAACCAGCTGGCAAATTTACGTTATACGATTAGTGAACCTATGACCGACAATGGTACTAACTTCCAGTCATTTTAATCACTTATAAATAATGTCTATCTCAAGACTCCTAAGGTATCAATTGAATGTGTTAAAGTTCTTGCATGCTCAGAAAAACTAGAGATTTCTGAAACTTGGAACATTTCAAGCTTTCAAAAGAATAGGTTCTTCTTACTTATTCTCTTTGCTGTGCCTTTGCTTAATTTTTACCTTTCACCTTCCTTCTATATGCCTTGAAAATTAGTGTTATTTTTGCTAATAATTTGTTCTTGTATTATTTTTTATACAGGTTGATGATATCTGACAACATGGGTATGTTTCTTAAACATCCTATAAAAAATCTTAGCTAGAGATTTTCTTTGAACGAAATATATATAATTTTTTTCTAAATTAATTTTCAACTTGTTTTCCAAATTGTTGTTGTTTTCCTTTTGTTCTCACTTTATCCCCTAAATTATATGCAAGTTCTTATTAAACATAATTTTTTTCTTAAAAAAATATGTTTGTGTGCATATATAATTCTTTGATTATTATTTTTAATTGACTTTTAATTCTTTTATTTTTCATTTTTTTCACTCAAGTTTTGTTAAGAGATGTTATTATTGAAAATCTTATATTAACAAATTATGATATATAATTAGAGTAAAAATTTTATTTTGTAAATCGATTTTACAAGGTTAAATTACATTTAAATTTGTTTTATATAATTGTCTAACTTAGTGGTTTTATTAATTTAAGTGAGATTTTTCTCTTTTCTTTTTTATAATTAAGATATTTTGTCATCAGCAAGACGAGTCAGAGATGTTATATAAAAATATATCTAATGAAATTGTCAAAATTTCAAATATCTAAGGTTTTTTTTTTATTTAGATGGATGATTTGACCTATAATATGGATTTATTTTTGTCATTTCCCTTTAAGAAAGGACTTAAACATAGTCATGTTGAATTCGAGAAAACTATTCAAAATATTAGTAATAGGCTCAATCTATCATCGCATGTTTGCTTTTCATGAAAAAAAAAGTACCATATAGGAAGTGAAAGGTTTTGCAAACAATAAGGGATTAGGTTGAATTAGAGTACATGGAGGTTGAATTAGAGTACATGGACATTTTGTCATAAGGATATGTGTTGGATATCTCAAATGGCTTAGAGATATGTCCAAATTATTATTATTATTATTATTATTATTATATATATATTAGTCATAATTTATATATGTGTAGTCTTTGAGTCTTTGTTCGTATAATAAAAAATATTTAATAACTCAGAAAGTTTTGTGAGTGGACGCAAGCTTGCAAAGATATTTAATAACTCAGGAAGTTTCATAAGTAGGTGTACACACGCGTGCATACGAGGAGATGTAGGCACGCGCGTGCATACGAGGAGATGTAGGCACGCGCGTGCATATGAGGAGGAATGCATGTTTTTGTGTATTCATATACATGTGTAACTAAATTCTAATTAACATTAATTTGTTTTTTTATTTTTATAAATAAATAATACTTTACTTTTTAAATATTTTCATTTCTTTTGAATGCACATCAATAAAAACTGTAATTTATTAATTGAATTCTTGTTAATAAAACTAAATATTTATGATTATCAAAGTTAATAACATTATATATTTGTATTCATCTACGTCTTATTGTTTAAATACACTTTTATCCTTCAATTGAAATGTCTATCTCTTACTCAATATCGTAAAGACATCTACTTAATAAAATTATTGTTGAAAATCTGAAATTATATTTTGTTATATTACATGAATGATTTGATCGGTGAGGACTATGATTAGATTTTGTTTACCATCTTTCTTAAGAAAGTGAATCATAATCAACTTGTATTTGGGACAACAATTTGAAATCTTTGTTAAAAATCAAATTTATTATTTTGTCTTTAATTTTCATGAAAAAGTATAAAATAAAATAGAGGTGGTATCTAAATAATAGGATATTATATAAATAAGAGATTACTTGAACTTCCTCGTAATGAGAATATATATGTTGAAATTTTAACATTGACAATGTATGTCCAAATTAAAGTATAGAAGTAAAAAACTTTTGGCCCTCATCATTCATGTACAAGTAACAAATAATTGACAAATATTTTTATCCTTGAAATTTAAATTTTACTTTAAATATATATAACTTTTTACTATAATTAGTAAATGTATTAAGATAAATAATGGTATATGAACATGGTAAATAAATTATTAATATTTACCATTTTTCTTTATTCTTCTTCACATCATATCATATTGTCTATCGTTTTCATATTTGTTTTGTTTCTTATTAGCATCATAATGTATCTACTTTAACTCATCTTCAATCAAATCAAAGATAAAATACTTTTTTTTATATTAAAATTGACTAAATCTTCAAGAAAAAAGTCATATTGAAACTAATGACTCAATAGAATGTACAATAAGAAATCTAACTTCTCAAATGAATGTCTTGATATGGACAGGTTCTAAAAACAAACATGTAAGATTTCAAGAAGATGTTGAAAACATGGACAGAAGAAGAAGTAGTAGAATTGTTGCTTTGGAAGAGAAGAAGCAACTGGAAAAAGAAAGAAAATTAGCCATAGCTTTGGAAAAGAAGAACAAATCAATCAACCAAGATGCAAAAAACAAAGGAAAAGGAAAAGCAACAAGGGAAATATGGGATGAATTAAGTGACTTTAATAATGATGAAGGTTCAACAAAAATGGCACGTAAGAACAAAGAATTTTGTCAATTAATTTCTTCAATCAAGGTGTGTATCTTCTTCTTTTTTTTAATTATTAGTGTCTTTTTAAAACAAAGTATATATATATATATTAAATTACATTTCTTGAATGAAGATACATATTAGAAGACTATTTGTCTAACTTAAACAACTTTTTTTATTTATGAAAGTATTTACAAAATTGAGATATAACATTTCTTAAGTCATTGATCATGCACTTGAAGTTTTGATTAATTTCTTTCTTGTTCCTTTTTATCCATGCACATTATTCTTAAAAAATAATTTCATCATCCACTTTTTTCAATAATAAATACTAGTTCAATATATTTCTGATCAATTTTCTTAGTAAATTTGCTAAAGTACCAAATAATCATTGATGTTGTACTTTTTCTCATGACAAACTCGAAGTCTCTGATTTGTGTGTACAATGAAAATTTGATATAACCACTTGCTCTGCATTTTCTCTGTTAATTCACTTTTTTTCTACTCTTTTGCCACATCAAAGTCAATGCAGGAAATAGCAAGACAATCACAAAATGCAAGTTCTTCAGGAACAAATGGTATGCTCATAACTAATCTCAAGAAGGAAACAAGTAGATTTGGCAATGGCAACTGTCAAATGTTGTGCTTATAATAATAATTACTGTACTTTTTCACATGCAGACTCATCTTTGAGCACTATGCCACTGAAGAATATCCTTCAGATAATTATCGACTTTCTGCAAAGGTGAAAATTTTAAATATTCATAATTGAAGATTATGAATCTAAGTGTGAGCTTAAGTTATGCATTAAGTAAAAATAAAAAAATTGAATATATATGAAAGATTTGGATTGAAAGTGGTGTTCATCTCTCACATATTTTGACTCGAGTCTATCTCGATAATTTTTCTTATATAAATATCTTACCAGAAAATATTTGTATTAATAATTATAAAACTGTTGAAATGTGCAGGAGAGACGAGGATGAACTATTTGCTGAACCAGTTAATCCTAACGTGGTTAGTTGTTTACCTTTAATTTGAAGATCTAATGAATTACCTTTTGTTCATTTGATTATTGAGTTTTGTTACTTATGTTGAATAATTACTTTGAAAGATGGATAACTACTATGAAATTGTGAAGCAACCAATGGATTTTGCTACCATGAGGGCCAAACTTCATGAGGGCATGTACACAGACCTTGAACAGTTCAAGGTTTGAAATCATCCCACCTAACTGTTACTCTTAGAATCATTATGCATATTCATTTTTGTCTCTGTTGTTCATAATTTCACTACTCACATTATCTAGAATAATATGACCAAGTTATCTAGCTTCATGTCTGTAATCCTCTTTTCAAACATATCTCAGCACTTTATTTAGTACATGTTGTGAAACATTTTCCCTTCCTGACATATTTCTATTTCAATGATGTGCAGCGTGATATATTTCTAATATGCTCCAATGCAACCAGTGTTCATCCTGAAAGATCAAAGTACCATGAAGTGGTATGACCAAATAAAACAGAAAGGTTCAAGTTATTCAAGCTTATTCCTAATAACATTTTGAATAATCTTTGTTCAACTTAATATCTTTCAGGCAGAAGATATAAGTAGATATGCTAAGTGGACTTTTGAGGCTCTGAGTGTTGACCCTCAACATCTTAATCTAGAATTTTCACAAAGCAAGAAACGCCCAAATACAAGGGCACAAAAAGGGCAACAAAGAACTCCAAGGAGGGTTGCTCCTAAACAAAGTGGTATGAAAATGTGTTCTTCATTTAACATTCATATATTCTTACCCATTATGTTTTTGTGCCTACATCTTAGAAAAACTTGTTCCTTGCCTTCATGTAGTCCTAGTCCTCATTTTATTCATTATGTCAGTGATACAAAATTGTAACTGTTTTAACTTTTTAATTTATTCTTTTACTTGTTTGAACGAATACGAACAACTAATTGTGTTTTCCTTCTGATACAGAGAGTACAAATTCTCCTGAAACACAGAAAAGAGACTTTTATTGGCCTCCAATTAAGCCCTTGTCTTCTGATGTCCTAGATGCTAGTAAGAAGGCTAACTTTCAAGTAAGTTCTTTTCCCCCCAAAACATGCACAATATATGTTAGTGATTTGAAACATGCTAACAGCAAATTATTAATAATTGGAAAATGCATAAAACACAGTAGATGTGGAATTAAGTAGTACAGCAAGTGGAATCACAATAGCACATAAAACTTTCTTATTAAAGATTGTAGAAGCTATATATAAAATTTCATTTGGTGACAACAATTTTGAAAGACGAACATCATACTCTAGTATTAATTCCTTATACTACTCCCATATAACTCTTCAACTGATGAGATAATACAACTTCCATGAGCTGTATATCTTCATCACCTAGTTACAAATTTTTTTGTATAAAAACTATATTACAATTTTACTAGTGCATGTTGGTATTGCAGTTGAATGAAAGTGCAATTAACTACAAAGAAAGCCTTCTGCGGTTTGTGAAGGGCTTGGGACCAGTTGCTGAAAAGGTTGCTGCTAAGAAACTTGCAGCACTTCAGGAACAGCTACTCAACACCAGTGAAAATGTGTCAGGAAATCAGAGCATGCACCAGCCAACTCCAAAAGCACCAACAAATCCTGTCTCTTTCAATGCTCAGACCCTTCCTCTTTCCTTTCCATCATTCAATAATAGGCCACTCACTATTCCTGGTTCTGCAGTTCAGCAAAACAGAACTGTCAACACCAATAATGTTGGCAGAGTTGGCATGGGGGATAAACCTCATCAGAGAAACAAGATCGTTACAAATGAAAATTGGCAAGCTTGTGCTGCTGCTCTTTTGAGCAACATCTTTTTTGAGAATGGGCAAGGGGGGAGCTCCAATGCAAATGAAACTATGGACGCTAGAACCCTCGCAAAGGAAAAAATGGTTGCCCCAGTTGAGAATCTGTCCTCTCTTCTTAAACCTGTTCAAGAGAATTATAACAGATACAGATTAGGAGTTAACAACAGCAGCAGCAGTAATAATACAATACAGTGGAATACCTCCACAAACATGCCAAACATGTTTTCTGAAGGAAGCTCAAGGAATTTGCCTCCCATTGTTCATCCAACATGTGTGATTTCAGGACCTCAGCCAAGGCCAATGCGATCCACATCATTGAGCAGTGGGAATACCCCTTTTGGGTTACCAATGATGCAACAACCAGGGATACAAAACACCGTGACATTGCCTAGCAATAACCTCCCTCTGTACCAATCAATGCAAGAAAATCCAACTTCTTGCATATCAAGCAAAAACATCACTCAGTCATCTCATGTGCGCCAGCCAAGGCCAGATGACTTTATTAATCTGGTAGATCTGCGTCTTAAGCCTCAGTCAGAGGCAAGAGACTCAATGTATGGAAGGCCTAGTAACAACCTTGCAGAGGTACCTCTTATGCAAGAACGTCACCAGCCATGGCCAGCAGATTCCATGTCTAGCCTCAATACCTCAATGCTTTCTCCTTTGTATCAACCAATGCAAGGAGAGTCAGTTCCATGTAATAACCTCTCAGCAGGGTCAACGGCTTTCCCTTCCCTAGAAGCAAATTTTGCCGATGACTCAAACAATTTACTGTATGGTTTTGACACCTCACATCAGCCAATGAGCTTCCAAGCCATGATGGACCCTCAAAACTTTATCGATGACACTTGGCCAATGAATGCAAGCTTTGAAGAAGTCATGCACCAAGCTGCAACATTCACTCCACCATCAACTCAAGGTTTCGCTGACATGCAGATGCAGGCACTTAGTCAAATGAACACTCAAATACCAGCTCCTCCACAACAACAAAATGCAGTTTCACCTCCACATATGGCCTTAGGAGGTGGAATAAACTTTTGTGGAGGAGGAAGTGCTACTACAGGCCAACCAGAGGAAGCTCCTCCACAGCTTCCTTGGTACGATGATCAGCTGCCTAACTTAGATCTTGAGCTTTAAGTACAATGCATCTATAATACTGTTCTGTTAAAAGTATGCATGCAAGAGTAAAATCCTTTTTGAATTTTGTCAAATAGTTGCTATAATTTGCAGCTGAGTTCGTTGATTTGCCTATTGATGAGCTGTAGACAATTTTAAATGTTTGAATTGGAAAATGGAACTGTTTGTTTGTTGTACAGAACATGTTCGATGAAATTACAGCAGAAAATTTCTTTTGAGTACAATAATACACTGGTTCAGATTTTGCGAGAATCCAATTTAAGAAAAATAACAGTAGAAAAAATTTATGCACACAAATAATGATTTGAACTCGTGTGTGAAAAATAATGTATTCAATTGATAAAATAAGGTTTGAAATGTAAATCGAATATAATTTAAGTTCGACTGATCACTATCTTGGCTGTTAAACTGTAGCATCCGGCGCCTCTTGGCTTTGAGAACAAGTCTCTCTGCATTCCTCATCTTCCTTTTGCATATTATTTGAATCTAAAAATCAACCATTGTTTGGATTAGAAATGGAAAAACTAATAACAATCACCATAAGGAAAATACAATTGATCAATTAGCATCATCCAATGTCAAGACCATGTTCGTTTCCAGAGAATCATCTTACCACAATTATTGACATTATATGCCAAATCACCACAAGCCTTAACTGGGGTTGTTTCATCATCCAACATGTAGGAAATATCTTCTTTATTTTGAGGCACATCATTCCACAGATCTTCTGAAATTTCTGCTCAAAACAACACATTTCCCTCATGCATTGACTCAGTAGAAGTTACTAAAGTTACAGGAAAACTTACCAAAGTCAGAAGTCTTATCAAGACTATAATTCTCTCCTTGCCAATCCCATGGCTCTCTAGCTCCACTAAGAACAAGAAAAGACAAGTGTCATTGTTACTAAGCAACATTGGCAAAGATTAACCAACAGAGGACATAAAAAGAGATAGAAAACACAAAAGAAACCCCAATTCAAGAGCCAAAGTAAAAATCCCATTCCATAATTCACCTCAATCCTCAAACAATGCTTTGTACACATCATTATTAATACCATAGACAAAGGAAGATTGACAACATGGAAAACTGAAGCAATTACCACCAAAAAAGGTTTAAAACGGAACAATCAGATTACATATTAGAAATCATATCCAACGAATAACAGAAAAAGCAGAAAAGAAAAAGGGAGCAAAAATGAAAAGAAAAAATCCACCGAAAAATAGGGTAAAAAAGATGACCCACCAATTTAATCAAACAAGACCACATCCCTCATCCTACATTCTTTATCCATATCCCAAAAAACATCAAACAATCTCCAGAGCAAATCAAAACCACACACCAGAAAAAAAACGAAAAAGAAACAGCCCAATCAACTGCCATCATCTTCAATCACTTATTCCAATAATCAAAACCAAAATGTACCTAGCAACAGCAACACAAACAACCCCAGAAGCAAACACAACAAGGTTGTCTGCAAAAGCAAATAAATTAAGGTAAAGCAAACACAGACCCACCGTCAAAAACAAATCACTACAACCACAACAGAAATTCATAAAGCAAAACACATAAACAACACAGCAAAAAAAGAAAACCCCACAAACTCCAATCACAAAAATGCACCTCCCAAACCCACTTAAAACCCACCATCCGAACCAATCACAACCAAAATTAAAAGAAAGAAAATGAAAACAGATAAACAAGAAACACAAAGAGAGAGAAATTTACCCGTCATTGTTGTTATAATCCATCTCACCTAAGAAGAACCAACTCCCCAATCACTCACTGATCAAAGAGAAGTAGAGAGTCTCAACTCTTTTTCTTATACTTTTTTTCTCACAACACAAACCACAAAAGTAACCGTTAAAGAGAGATCGGTTGTGGGGTGTGCCTTATAAACTGAAACACAAGTCAGTCCACTCTGCCTCTGCTTGAGATGTGTGCTGTGCAGTGCTCCATATATATAAATATTCTTTTTTTATCATCATATATATATATATATATATATATATATAAATATAAATATTTTGACCTTATTTTACCAAATCTACAATTTTCTTTCTAATTTTTGTTAACGTAAATTTGATTTTTTTTTAATGTTTAATTATTTGTAATTTTGTTCAACCGTCATTAGTATTTCTTCTTTTCTTTAAATGTCATATAATGAAAATGTAAGAAAAATGTATGACAACTTGCTTCTATATTAATAAATATTATAACTTAAAAACAAATTATAATATAGTGAAAATAGAAGAAAAGGATATGATATTGTTAGATTTTATACAGAATTGATGAAGTTGCTACCATAGGATTGAAATTATAACTTCTCTTCAAAAATAATATCATACGATACAGTAAAAATAGAAGAAAAGGATATGATATTTGTAGATTTTTCTTTTTGTAAATTATATTGAAAATTATAACTTTCAAACGTTAATCTTATAGATAATTACAAATCAAAGAACTAAAATTGTTTAAACAAAATTAAGAATTGTTTAAAAAGTGAAATTAGAAAAGAATTAAAATAGAAATTACAAACTTTATAAATTAAACACATGTTTTGATAACAAACCAAAGTCCAAAAACATTGCCGACCCTTTCACCGTTTCCTACATATCCTAGTTAGCTTTTTCTAATTTTCCGGTTTTTTGTATTATTTTTTACTTATTCAATGTCCTTTCAGCATTAATTAATTCATTAAAAAGTGGAAAATACAGAAAGTAAAAGGGAAAAGGGGAAAGAAAGAAATAATTAGATGAATATAAATTGTCTGTGGTGTATTTTGAATCGATGTAATGGAGTCGTTGTTAACTTGCTCCCAATGGTCACGAAGAAAGAGAATATGGTAAAAAAAAAAACAAAATATTCATAATTCATAAATTTCTTTATATTGGTCAAATTTTAGATTTTCTCCTAGTCTAGTTAGTCAAATTTTAGAAATAAAAATATAAGAAATACCTTAATATTGAGTTAATACTTTTTCTTTATATTAGTTAATACGTATAAGTATTTATAAGTTTTTTATTCTTTGATAATAAACTTAAATAACAGAAAATATACCCAGTAGGAAATAAATACTTGACTATCAATCTTAGGTTCTTTATTTAGTATTTATTTAGTACTTGGAAACAAAAGAAACTAATAATTATATTATGTTTAAATATAGATAACAATTTTGAAAATCGATAAATTGAATGTTTTCCAGTTTAAAGTTGAAATGCATGTTTTAAAGAAGTAAGGACAAATTCTTTATTTTAGGAATAAATAAATTTAAATGAGTCAATCTATTATAAAAAATTTATTGATGATGAATTTTTAAGATTATTTTATTAAGATTAATCTTTTACGACCGTTTTAATAAAGTCAATATTTATAACTATTTTGATGTTTGTTATTAATAATAGTTATTAAGAATTAAGAATAAGGTATCATTATGAGCATTAATGAAGGGTTTTAAACAATAAGAACGTTTAGGTAACACATATTATATCTTACGCTTCATCTTACATTAGATTTTTGGTTAAAAGGTGATGTTTGCATAAAGGAATGACACGTCATTTTATAAATACTCTCGTTATTTAAATAATAATTTTTCTTTTTATGATTTTACATATTCTCAATTTTTATATCAAATTATGTGTTTGTTTGCATTCATTATCTATCTTGTTTCTCTAGTCACTATATGTACTTAGTCTATATAGGTACACCTTACCTTTCCATCATGTCTTCTACTTCTTTTTCATTTTCCAATTCTTCTTGGAGGTGTATCCTTTAAGGAAAATCCCCAATATTAGTGAAAAATCTTTCTCCTAGAGTTGTACTAACTCTTTTTTTTTATAGGATAGTAAAGGAAATATTAAAATCTTAGGGAAAGACTAGAAAGGAGGGGGTGGGGAGGGAGGAGGTTTGAATATTTGAGCAATAGCTTTTAAACGTTTATATATTTTAGGAAACGTTTAGGAAAATGTTTTAAGCAGATAAAGTTATAACATAAGTATTTTACATTGGTTCACTTAATCTTGAGTTACATCCAGTGTCCCTCAAGAACTCTTGAGAGGTTCCATTAATCTATCCAAGATTACAACCGAGTGCAAACCACTCTCGGTATACACCGAATATTCTTACCACTCCTAGTCTCTTAGTCAATCTTGACTAGTTCGAGTTTAACCACTCTTGGTATACAAGTAATCTAACCACTCCGTGTATCAACCCTAAACAACTGTCTAGTAATTTTAAACTCTCTTGAGCTAAATAGTACAAGTGTTTTAATTCTCTTTAGAATTCCTAAAAATAATCAATGTTGGTTTACAAGTATAAATTATGATAACTCTTAGTGAAAGGATAACTACAATACAAAGAAATTTGTGAACTTGTGGAGTTCTTTCTTTTGTTATATGAATATACTTAGACAATTTAAGCTTGTTGTTAAGACTAGAGCTGTCAAAACGGGTAACCCGGCTCGACCCGGCCCGACCCACCACGGGTTGGTGGGTAAACGGGTTGGCTCACTGACCCACTTAATTACAATTTCTTTTAAATAAAAAAATTACAAACTTTCTATAATTCAAATCTAAACAAATTTCACTCCTAAATTTCACTCCCAACATGGATGTTTAATTAATTTTGAAAATATGGAACTTAAATAATTTTTTCAAACAAAAAAAAATAATAAATATTTTTTTTATAAAATTAAAATTAAATTTTAATAAAATAAAATTAGGTAAGCGGGTTGGTGGGCCAACCCGGCCCACCACGGGTTCAACCCGCATGAGCTGGGTTTAAATGAGTCGGGCTGAAATCTGACCCGCATAAAAAAATTACAATTTTTTCAAACCCAACCCGGCCTGAACCCGTGACGGGCCGGGTTGGCTCGCGGGTTGTGACCCATTTTGATAGCTCTAGTTAAGACAAGAACTTTTATAAGACTAAATTGTCTAAACGTCCTCATATATTTTGAAGTTTCATAAACAACATAAAATGAAATGAGCATATGATAGTGCCTGTTAATATAAAATTGTTTATAAGACTTATTGGTCTAAACACTCTCATATTTTGAAGTTTAATCAAATAATATTAAACGAGATAAGAATCTTAAAATGCTTTACCAAAAGAATAGGATAAGCAGAAACGTAAGTGTTAGGAACAAAATCTTTATTTAGTACTTGAGAATATAAGAAACTAACAACTATATTAAGTTTATATAAATATATATAGATAATGTAAACTTCAATTAGAGTATTTTGAAGTTATTTTAAAGAAGTAAGAGATACATTATTTATTTAAGGGATAAATAAGTTTAAATGAGTTAATCTATTACAAAAAAATTATTAAGGATAAATTGTTTTAGGATTATTTTATTAAGGTCAATCTTTTACAACTGTTTTAATAAAATTAATCTTTTATGACTATTTTGATGTTTGTCATTAATAATAGTTATTAAGAATGAAGAATAAGGTACCATTACGAGCATTAATGAGGAGTTTTGAACTATAAGAACTTTTAAGTGACACATAGTTAATGTTTTCCGGTTTAAAGTTGCAATAACTATTTTAAAGAAGTAAGGGACACATTCTTTATTTAAGGGTTAAACAAGTTTAAATGAGTCAATCTATTATGAAAAATTTGTTAACAATCAATTTTTTTAGGATTATTTTATTAAGGTCAATCTTTTACGACTGTTTTAATGAAGTTAATCTTTTACGACTATTTTGATGTTTGTCATTAATAATAGTTATTAAGAATTAAGAATAAGATATCATTATGAGCATTAATGAGAGGTTTTGAATCCTAAGAACATTTAAGTGGCACACATTTCAACTTACACTAGACATTTCCTTAAGAGGTGATGTTTGCATAAAGGAATGATACGTCATTTCATGTGTACCGTATTGAACTCTCGTTATTTAAATAATCATTTTTCTTTTTATGATTTTACATCTTCTCAATTTTAGCATCAAATTATGTGTTTGTTTGCATTTTTGTCTATTTTGTTTCTCTAGTCACTATATGTACTTTGTGTATATAAGTACACCTTACCTTTCCATCATGCCTTCTACTTTGTTTTCATTTTCCAATTCTTCTTGTAGGTGTATCCCTTAAGGAATATTGCAGAGGTTAGACGATCTGCAACAACTTTTAAATGTTATATATTTGAGCAAGTATTTTATATTGGTTTATTCAATCCAGAGCTACGTCCAATGTCCATCAAGAACTCTTGAGAGGTTCCACTAATCTTATCTAAGATTACAACCGAGTATAAACCACTCTTAGTATACACCGAGTATTCTCACCGCTCTTGGTCCCTTAGTCAATCTTGACTAGTCCGAGTTTAACCACTCTTGGAATATAAGTAATCTAACCACTCCTAGTACCAACCTGATGAGTGCATATTTATGCCCTCATGTAGCCTTTAATATTGGATTTTTAATTGGTTTTTGTACTTTAATAGAATATTTTAATTAGGATTTTTTATAATTGGATTTATTTAGCATGAGATATAAAAACGTGTTAAAAATAACTTTTCAGTTGCATAAATGTTTTTTGGATATTTGACGTGTGTTAATGCAGCTGCAGCTAAGTTGAGCTCATTAAGGTGTGGAAATAAATTGGTTAAAGGTTCATGAAACCTTAAATATAAATCCAAGAATAACAAATAATCAAGACCACAAGAAGTCAATCCGAGCATAGCATGAAAAAGTGAAGAAATATGGCTAAGCTAAGAGGAGGGAACAAACAACAAAAATTGGATCTTGTGGTTTTTTGTATTTTTTCTAACAAAAGGGATTTGATAATTGATAAATGTTTATGATTAAAGATAATTTGGGAAAAACATATCTTAAGATATTTTATTTGATATTGTTAAATAATTACCTTATTTAATTATATCAATAAATATCAAAAGATAATATTTACCAAATCTCTTTTAATCTAGCATATATCTTCTCAAATATTTTTAGATCTCCACAACAATCAAATATATTTTGAAGATATTGAATTATTTAAAAGATAATTGGAGGAGATTACATTATCATAAAGAAGATTACAACAATAGAAAAGCCTGAAACAAAGCCCAATCCAATTTCTATATAAAGAGACTTAGGGAAACTTATTAGGGGAGCTGAGGAACCCTTTGGGGGGTTCAAATTTCGTCCTCCCTTTCTTCTCTCATGTTCTCCACCCTCTTGTCTTCTATTTTCATGTTATTTCATCATTCCATGGAGTGTTAAGCCTCTGGGGTTGATTGTGCTGTAATTTCTTAATTGGATTCTAAGGTTAAATGAATAAATTTGTTTGTTCTTTTGATTCTTGTTGTGATTTATTTTTATCTATGTCTTTTGCTTCTTAATCAAGTAAAAGTAATGATCTTCACACTATAGCAATTTAGCATGGTGTGAAATCTACATAACATATCAATCATATGAGTCTAAGGGGTTTTAATTTTAATTGAGAATTTACTTTGATTAAAGTTAGAAGCTTTCATATAATTGAATGGGTTTTTGCCAATAATTAGTGGTAAAAACTTTAACAAGAATTAATCAAGAATGTACTTTGGTTAATTAGCTTTTTACTTGATATAAGAGGTAAAAGAATAGACATGATTAGGCATAGTAATACTTAATTGAGAATGTATTTTGGTTAAATTTACTATGACTAATCTACAAAGTTCTTGCTTTTAATTGAGAATGTACTTTGGTTAAAAGTGAGAATGCGAACAATTTAATTGAGAATTTACATTGAATAATTTGAAAATTTAAGACAATAGTTAATTGAACAATAATCTTTAGATAAACAATGATAAATCCTATTTTGAAAAAGTAGTGAAATCAACCTACTTTCTTTATCATTGTCTTTCTATCTTTTTTTATTTGGTTCTTTAATCTTTTATTTTCTATAATTACTTGTATTATTTTATTTTACTAACCCCTTTTGAATAGTTTTTATAAGAACTAACTTGTCAGAAATCAATTCTGTGTTCATTAGGAGACGACTTAAGGTTGAATTTACCCTTTCTATTTTGTTGGATACTATCTTAGCAATAATGAAGTTGTTATAGTTTAGTAATATTAATTTGATCGCATCAATGATAGTGTATCACAACCTTAGACAACTATCTAGTAAGTTTAACTCTCTTGAGCTAAATAGTACAAGTGTTTTAATCCTGCTCATAATTCCTAAACACAATCAATGTTGATTTACAAGTACAAATTCTGATAACTCTCAATGAAAGGATAACTACAATATAAAGAAATAGAGAACTCGTGGAGTTCTTTATTTTGTTCTATTAACAAACTTAGACAATGTAAGCTTGTTGTTAAGACAAGATTGTCTATAAGACTAAACTTTCTAAACGTCCTCATATATTTTGAAGTTTAACAAACAACATTAAACAAAATGAGCATATGACAGTGTCATCATTAGAAAAACAATACAACTAAAATATAAGTGATTTGTGAAAATGCTTTGAAAAATCTAAACATCTTGAGGAAAGCTTTTGTAAAAACACCAAGGTATGAACATACACACCATTAAACGATTTTCCTATTTAATGCGTCAATGAAAGTCTTGTTGAATGCAATTAGTGTTATACATCGTTAAGCAATTATCAAACAAACTTTTGATATATCTTGGATAGATGAAAGTGTAAAAAATGTCTTTGGAAAGCATACTAAAAGTATTAAATGATATTCCAAAAACTATGTTGAAAGACACCTTGCTAAACACGTCTTTGAATGAAACAGAGAAAAAAAATTGGAGAAGTATTTACCTAGGCTAGACGATACCAAGTGTCAAACTATCTACTTCATCCAACGATGAAGTCTTCATCAACTTCTTGGTATCTTAGTGAAAAGCTGAAATGATCAAATCTTGCCTGAAAGGTAGAAAACATAAAAAGCACTTTGTTGTTCTGAATAGACATTAAATGCCATTAAATGCTCAATGTTGAAAAACAACAAAAGTGATAAGAGAAAGGACATATTCCTGTTGTATGCATATATACTTTACTTTGTGTAAGAGAAAGGCCAAGGATTTTGCTTTGGGCAGTGACAACATTCTTCATTTTCGGGGAAGAGTTTGTGTTCCGAATAAAGAAAAGTTGAGAAGATTGATACTGGAGGAAGGCCACAAGATTAGTCTCAGCATACATCCGGGGATGACCAAGATGTATGAGGATTTGAAAGAATCTTTTTTGGTGGAGTGGGATGAAGAAGGACGTGGTTGAGTTTATAGCTTCTTGCTTGGTGTGTCAGAAGGCAAAAGTAGAACATCAAAGGCTAGGAGGTTTGTTACAACAGTTTGACATTTCCTAGTGAAAATGGGATATCATATCGATGAACTTTGTAACTCATTTACCAAGATCATCGAAGGGTCACGATTCCATCTGGCTGATAGTTGATCGATTAACGAAGAACGCTCACTTTTTAGCAATCAATCAAAGGATGTCAATGGAGAAGTTGACAAAGTTGTACATCTGTGAGATTGTAAGGTTGCATGGTGTACCAGATTGAGTTCAAGGTTGAGGATGAGTTCAGCATATCACCCTCAAACAGATGAGAAGACTAAGAGGACTATTCATTCATTGGAAGACTTATTGACGACTTGTGTGTTGGATCATCTTGGAGGTTGGAGTGAGATCTTACATTTGGTAGAGTTTACGTACAATAACAGCTATCATTCTAGCATCGAGATGACGCCTTTTGAAGCATTGTATGGGTGGAGATGTCAGACTCCTTTGTGTTGGTTCCAAGTGGTGAATTCGTATCAGTGAGTCTTGAGTTGTTGCAACAGACTACAAATAAGGTAAGGTTGATTCAAGAGAGGATGAGAGCAACTTAGAATAGGAAAAAGTCATACACAGATTAGAGGATAAGGCCATTAGATTTTAGTGAAGGAGATCATGTGTTTTTACGTGTGACACCTATGTCAAGAGTGGGTAGAGCTATCAAGTGAGGAAGTTGTCGCCTAAGTTTCTCGGTCCCTATGAGATTCTTAAAGGATTGGGTTAGTAGCGTACGAGTTAGCACTACCACCTCAGTTGACAAACCTGCATAATTTGTTTCACGTTTCATAATTAAGGAAGTATGTCCTTGATTCAACTCATGTGTTGGAATTAGATGACATACAAGTTCGTAAAGATCTCACTGTTGACGTTGGCCAAGTGTTACTCACTTTGCTATATATTACTTAACATTTGGGCATCTTCATTAGAATAAGGGAGCTTTAATTATAATATTTACTTTTAATTATAATATTTATTTGTGATGAATGAAAATTTGCTAAAATAAGTAATGGTAAAATAATTGAATATGTGGTTTTAGATAAAGATTTTTGGAAGAATATCCTAACTTGTTTGAAAGGTACATTGTCTCTAATTGAATTGCTTCAATTGGTTGATTTGGATAAAAACGGTAGGCATCATATTCATTTATGAAGCAATGGACCAAGAGATGTAAAATGTTTTCAATGTTATCAAAATAAGGTATTAGTCAATATAATTGTCTTTTTATGTGTTTGTTAAGATAATGATTTTGAAATTGAAAACAGAAAAAAAGAAAAAAATTAACTCAATGTTTTGGTTATTTTCCTTGTGGAATATCATTGATGAAAGTGGAATAAGCAACTCCATCAGCCTTTGAATGTTGTAGGCTATTTTCTTAACCCTTAAATGCATTATCTTTCCGGATTTAAAGCAAATTTTGAAGTGAAAGAATCTCTAATAGAATGTATAACTAGAATGATGGAGCATATGGACGAACAAATTCTGGTTGATGTTCAAATTGACAATTTCAAAAATGAACTAAATGTTTTGGTTATCCTTGGTTACTAGGTCAACTAATTTAAAAATAGTAAATAATCTATTATAAGAACATGCAAAATTTATATGGGTATAAAATGCTAATTGACATTCCATATTACCATCATTATAAACAATTTTTATTACAAAATGGAAGCATTGAAACACATTACATAATACTTTTTTAAAAAAAGGTATAAAAGTAAATAACAGGAAAACAACATATTAATTTACAAATTTGGTTTGTCATTTCTCAAACGAATATCTATACTTGCCGGTTGACAAAAATGGTTATCCTGTCTCTTTTAATTGGACTCGTTATCATTACCATATTCTACACGCAACCCTCACAAATTTCATATTAAAATGCATGGACTGTACTGCCTAAAAGAAAATAAAGAACTATATACATTTTCAGAAACAAAAAAAGAAAAAACAATATAAACATAATATACATTAAGACATATAGATCATATTAACCTAACTTAGATTCATTAAGATAAAAAATCCATCAACACCTTGCAAATAGATTGACATTCTCAAATATAAATTAATTAATTGCACATTTATTATTTTCTTATAAGATGCATTCATCTCCTTCGGTTTCTTGCAGTATTGGTTTCTCTTCTAACTATTGATGACCTCTCATCAATTCCTTTACATGGACAACGCCTCCTCATCATTCAAACTCCCATAGAGGTACGATGCGGTCATCAACTTCACTAGAGAAGACATCACAGAAAATTTGTTTCTCATCTCAACTCTGCCCTCCCTACTGTTGGTCTCTCCACTTTCCTTCACCATCACAATGCAAGAACCTATTCTCAGCCACTGTGGGGTCGCAATTGTTGTTTTTATCCAAACATGTTGGAAGTCTCACATCGACATTCTTAACATGGTATCAGTTTAGAATCTATTTAGCGAGATTTATGTGAGCATTTTGTTCCATCCGTTGTTGGGTCACTATCGAATCACCTATTAATTTTACTCTCACCTTTTAGAAGTCTATACCTCAACGTGAAGGAGGTGTGTTAAAAGTCCTACATCAATTAAAAATAAGATCAATTTATAATATATAAGTAAGGTGTAAATCTTACCTTACAAACATGTTTTGTAAGAGATAAATTAGGTTTAAAGACTACTTCTTAATAAAACATATTCTCAATTTCCGACATGTTCTGCCCGTATATTATGAAATCCAGTAATCTGATGTACGTGAAAGATCTCATTCGAACTATCAAAAATAAATCCACCGAAGTGTTTGTATAATAGGAATAGGTGGAGAGAGAGGATCTGGTAAAAACCACTCTTACCAAAGCCATCTACAATCAAATTCATTGGACATTCAAGGGGAAAAGTTTCATTGAAAATATTTCACAAGTTAGAGGAATAAGAGGGCATCTTCGTTTACTGGAACAATTTCTTTTAGATGTCCTTAAACAAAAGGTGGAGATTCCTAGCACTGATGTAGGAATAAGTATGATTCGGGAAAGACTTTATGGGAAAAGGGTGCTCATTGTACTTGATGATGTGCCTGAAAATTATGAATTTTTAGCACTATATGGAATTGTAGTGATGATAACTGTAATAATCGTTACATCATCAAAGAAGAATGGAACAGTGTATGGTTTAAATTTCCGATAGATGCCAGGCATTTGTTCCAAATATAATAAAAGTAAGCATCGAAGGTTAAATACAGCTGCTGTTGCTATGAAGTCGATTTTAAACTTAACTCAATTTTATAAAATCGACTTGGAAGATGAGATTTGCACTCCACTTATATATTATAAATTGATCTTATCTCTGATCGATGTAGAACTTCCAACCGCTGTAAAACATGTGTCTTTTTTAATTGTAAGCTCAAAAAACATTGGATATATATCCGTACGAGGTATTGAGGGATTATCTCATAATCTTTTTTTCCTTCCATCATTCGGTCTTGGATGTCACCAACAATGAATCTCATTTCTTATATTCATTCGTTTTGCATGGATATGGAGGAAAATACGATTGATATTGCACCATTGCATAGC
>JAFNIE010000872.1:0-23027 GCA_027742785.1 Vigna reflexopilosa | reverse complement strand
ATGTAAGTGAAAAAAATTTCACCTATTAATTTTATATACGTATTTAAAATCAATAGGTGAAAATTAATCTCTCACATCCTCCATTGAAAATCTAACCTCCATTGCACTTGTGTCCTATGAGTTAGTATTCCCCTTGGAAACTGGATGAAGATTCTAAAAGGAAAATAAATAAGAAAAAACCTTGTAAACCAAGAAAAAATGTTTCAAGTCTATGTTGCTAACGGGTTCTTCCAAATCATTGTTAGTACAACTTCTCTGATTAAGTTCAAGATCAATGTTCCCAACCTTTTAAGCAAAGGAAATCTTTTTTGAAAGTTAAATATTTGCATCATGTGTAAAACAGAAAAATTTAATTTATATTTTATTAAATTAAATTTATTTAAAATTAAATTAAATTTATATTTTATTAGGTTAAATTTAAATAAAATTATGTTATAGATTTGAAAAAGAGAATAGAATATATTATAGAGTTACCTTTTCTAACAAACCACTAACAAATAAACTTTGCCCATAAAAAATAAATAAATTATTATAAAGGGATTTGAGTGTTCTTTTAAATAAATTGTTTCTATTACATTTCACTAAAACAGTCTAGGTTTCTTAATTTTCTGTTAGCAATATATAGTTCTTACTATTTAATACAAATTTGAATCAATTTTAATTTTATAAAATCAATTATCGTTTCAAATTCTAAAACATAAATACTTAAAAGTGATTTTAAAGACCAAAAAGAAAATATCATGGATTTTATATAGACTAACAGTTTGATCACAAACTTTTTCACCTCACCAATTCTTATTTATAGAAGAACTAAAAATATATTAAACATTAACATTATTCATCCGATATAAAAAAAATTTCATCATATTAATTCCTGAACTTAAAAGACTCACAAAAAATATTGATTCTAAACAATAATTTATTGAATATTTAGATTTCATCTTCCCTAACGAAGGTCCACAAATAAATAGATTACCCTCATAGCTCAAACTATTAAATGTGTTAAATTGAGTCCCTTCAGATATTGAGTTCAATAAGTAGTTGTTGTGTGTAACACTTAATATTTGAAGAAATGTTAGAACAGAATTTATTAGGAATTTGACCACTAAAAAAAATCTAAATTATTTGTATGAACCAAATTTGAGAATGAATTTGGAATTTGTCCAGCCAAATCATTATTAGACAAGTTCTGTGCTTGTTATTATTAGACAAGTTCTATGATTGGATTCTTGTCAAATTTCCAATCTCAAACAGAATATTTCTTTTCAGTTTATTATTAGATAAATCAATTTCAAACATATATATATATATATATATATATATATATATAAAAGCAAGGACAAAAAAAACTATTCCACAAAAGTGTTTATTTTAATTTATGAGAATTTTTATACTCTACAAATTAATTTTCATGAATTTTCTATACATTCATCAAATCTTATATGTGGAGGTTTATGACAATTTTTAGTATCTGACTTATATTATGATTTTTTTAAGGATTTTAACCTATGTTTAAGTTTGAAATTTGATTTATTTACAACTTTTGTTGCACAAATTAGAATTTTTTTTTTTCAATTTTTTTTAAGATTAATACAGTCTTCAATAATTTTTGTTTTAAAAATATTAACTAAAAACATTATTCTACTAAAATGATTGAAATAAAATAAAATAAATAAAATTTAAACTATATTAATTAAAACACTTCTAATATATAATTCGATGAATAATAATAATAATAATAATAATAATAATAATAATAATAATAATAAGTAGAATAAGAATAAGAATAAAAATAAAAAGTATAATAAAAAGAAGAAGAATAAGAAAAATTATAATATTGAATTATTATGGAAGAATTACGATTAAAAATCTTACGAAGAACAATAGAGCTCATGAGCAAAATTTCTTTCATTTAATCCTTCTACAAATTAGACGCTTAAGGTGTTTAACATTTGCTTTCATCCATGGCTACAAATTAGACGCTTCTACAAATTTCTTTCATTTAATCCTTCTACAAATTGGATCTGTTCTTACCTGATTGCAAACTCATATGGTTAAGAGATCTAATAATTGAAAATATAATTTCTGAAAAATATCTTTCTACAAATGTTTATAAGATCAACTATACAAAATATACAAGTTTTTCAAGCAAAAGATTAAGGTTTTATATGTTTATAAATTTAACCCGATGTCATTCTTTTAATTATTTTGAAAGAAAAAAAAAACAGCATAATAAATTAAGGTTGCATGTGTTTATAAAATATGAAAAGCTATGGAAACTTACCCATTCAAAAGCTCACTACAAAAAAAAATGTTATTTAACGGAGGTTATTTTGCGGGAGTTATAAAAAACTCTTTCAAATTGACATGATCTGAGATGATTACGTTGGACTATCTAATTGACAATAATAGTTAGGGTTTTAATGATTTTTTAAAGGAGTTTATAAGCTCTTCAAATAATAATACATTTTTTTACATCTTTTCACTCTTAAAATTTCACCCTAAAGTCCCCCCCCCAAATGTTACACTTAAATTTTATTTTCAACCATCTGTGCGTAAACATATCCTTGCAATTTTTGTTTGACTCTCCATCTTTCCCCCAAACCTGTTCACCTTTCTCAAAATTTCAGACTTCTAGACCTTCGTCCCTCTCAAAGCTATCGTTCTCCTCGTTCGTCTTCTTTCTTTCTTCGTTTTTCATTTTTTTTCTCATTCATTCCTTTCATTTACCTTTTCTATTGTTCATCTTCCATTTCTCTTTCAGATTTGCAGTCGTAGATCCCTAGGCAGATAGAGCTACGGTTGTGTGGACTAGCAGACGACGGAGCTCCCACTCATATGTTGGAACGACATCAGGTTCATACATTGGTTCACTTTATATTTCTTTTCTCTTTTTATTGATGTGATACTAGGGTTTCAAAATTGATTCAGAACAAAACAAGAATGGGCTTAGAACTGATTTTCAGAGGGCATGAGGCCTAGCCCTTCGACGACGCCTACTCGCCATCACTCGCCTTATTGACTACATGCTCTGTGAGCAGCGACTCCTCTTCGTCGTCCTTGGAGTCGTCATCGCCACTATCTTCTTCACACTCGTCCCCTCCTCTTCCACCTCCTCGCCCACAACCCCTATGAACCGCTCCCGATCTCGTACTTCGAGCGCGAGTCCAAGCTTCTTGCGTACCACCGTGGCGTCGCGGAAATGGTGCATTTGGTGGGGAAGGTGCCTCTGGAGATTAAACGAAAAGGACTTCAGATCGTCGTAACAGGTGGCAAGAGGTTCGTAGGATTTAACCTAGTGGATCGGTTGATAGTGCGAGGGGACAATGTTATCATGGTGGAAAATTTCTTTACTGGAAGGAAGGAGAACGTCACGCCACAGGATGTCGTGGAGTCTCTACTGCTGGAGGTGGATCAGATCTACCATCTTGCTTGTCCTGCTTCCCTTGTCCATTACAATTTCAATCCGTCAAGACTATCATATCCTTTCTTGTTTTTTTATTTTATTTTTGTTTTAGCATTTAAGTTTTTTTTCAGGATCTGACCATTGTGACGGGAAATTGGAGTTCTTAATTGTGTTTACAAGACCAATATGGTGGGGACCTTGAACATGCTTGGGCTTGCTAAGAGAGTGGGTGTGAGGTTCTTGTTGACCCGTACTAGTGAGGTTTATGGAGATCCTCTGTAGCTCCCTGAAAAGGAGATTTACTGGCAACATTTAGGAAGTAAAAGTTTATTTTATGAAGTATATGATGTATTTTAGGATAAAATTATATGTATAAATATTACGAAATTTGAATAATTATTGATTATGTTGTAAAGATGAATTTAGAATGACATATTTTTAAAGTTTAGGATAAAATTATATGTATAAATATCATATTATTTCTTTCATGACATAAGAATTTATAAACATGTAATGGATGTGTTATTCCATATTATAGTTGTTGATTATGGTGTCTTTTGTCCTCTTAGTTGTTTGTATGAAGTTTAAGTTTAGGATTTCAATGAATTAAATAATCTAGAGTATGTTTTCTTATTGTTTATATACTGTGCATGACTTAGATAAGGAGTGGGCAAGAGGTAAGAAACAACATTTTGTAGCCTTAGATATTTCAACTTTTGTTTGGATTGTGTATTTAATATTTATCGGCAGTCAGAAACAAATTATTAATAAAATAGAAAGAAAGTATGGCAAATAGATGATATTGAGAAATTATATTTTCTATTATTCCATCTTCTAAACCATTCCAACAAATGCATGTAAGTACATGTTATCTGAATGTATCAAAAGTCAAGAAATGTTAGTGCTAATCTAATAAAAGATTTCATCTTTTACAGCAAAATCATATAATTAGGTTAGCATCTCAAAAACACTTCAACATATAAATGCTGCTCAGATCTATCTGTTTTATTTATTATATTAGGTAAAAGAAATTGGAAAAAAAGGTTTTGTGTTTGTTAATGATATTTACTTAAACTAAGATACCTAAACTTTTTATAATGTTATAAAAGGAAAATATATTGTAAAATCCAAAGAATGAATTGTTTTAGTAAAGCTAGATATGATTTTCTTAAGCTTTATGTTTTGGTGAGAAGAATATGTAGATTGTTGTCTCTGATGCAATCAATTAGAACTCACTCATTTAATACAATAATCGTTTAATGCATTAATAATTAATAAAAAGTAAATTTAGATAAAGTTAAGCTAAACAAAGTCAACTTCAACAAATCTATCTAAGAATTCCCCTTTAACAGTTATTTAAATTTGCATAAATAGTTTGAAACATAAAAAAAGGGTTTAAAAACACATTAGACAATATACAAAGATTTAGACAAATATACAATTTAATAGGATAATAATAAAAATACTAATAAAAGATAAAATATTTACTAATAAGGACACCCTTCCTTAGTTATACATCGTATTCGAACTCACATTTACTTTCTTCACCAAAGTTCCAACACATGAAAGTGTCTCAACTAAGTTGTAGAATTGTATCATACTATATGAACAACTTGGTGAAATTGGTATAAATTAAATAAAATTTTACTTAATGGAAAAAATTATCAATTTAGTGAAATAAATGTTTCATACTAAATTTTATGTATAAATTTAGTCAACCAAATTGCTGTCAGAATTTACATTCTAACTCACCTTAATTGTATTCTAATATTAGTTCATTAAAGGACATTCATACATTAATCCATTTGAGAGTGTAATATATCATTATTTCAAGTTTTGTTATTCTGGAAACCTATTCTTACATCTATTATGTTTATTCATGTACTATGTTATGTTCTTTACAATAATTTTAATCCAAACATCTGACTAATGGGTTTTGCTTCTAATTTTGTAAAATATAATATAAAAGGATGAACTTTTAAGAATTACATTTGTAATAATAGATTTTCATATAGGATTTTCAAAATTACAAATACAATTGTAAAATATAGTATAAAAGGATGAAATTTTAAGAATTACATTTGTAATAATAGATTTTCATATAGGATTTTCAAAATTACAAATACAATTCATCATTAGTCAGGTAAATGGATCCAATCAGTTATTGAATAAGTTCAATTAATAAGGAGTTGTAACCAATATATTGAAAATGTTAAAACATAATTTTGATAAACAAAATGCTAATAGTACCTAATATAAGCATCTCCTTTCCACCACAATAGTGTTCCATTCATCATTATCTGTCTGCAAAATAGCATGGTTTAAAGGATGGGATAACAGTAAATAAATAAGATTTTTAAATAAATATCATATAATTTAAAGTGAGTTTTAAAATGATACCGATAACTTAATGACAGTAAATAAATATGATTTGTAAATAATATGATTTGTATGCATTTGTTGGATCTCTTTGCAAAATCACATGGTTTAGAAGATCTAAGCATAAGAAATATAATTTGTGAATAAGATCTTTCTACTACAGTTTTCTGGTTGTAAAAGCTAACAAAATGTCTAAAAAAATTTAAGCATTAAATTTCTGAGATAAGTAGACTATTTTACTTTCTTTCATGATATGAATAAATGATGTGATTTGTTAACGTAACTAAATATATATATTGAAAGAAATTGTTAAAAATAAATATAATGCTTACCACTAAATGAAAAAGAAGGAAAATCTTGAGTAGTATATGTAAAAGTATACATAAACCAGATCCTAACAGTTTAAAGCATGTTTTTCAAATAAAGTAAACTATTATTATTACATAATATATTAATATAAATTAAGGCTTTATGTATTTATAAATTTAAAAATATGAAAATCTACTCTATGAAAACGTCAAAATAGACATAAAATCATAATACTATAGAATATGCATCATAATATATGAACAAGTTTGGTAAAATTGGTATAAATTAAATAAATTTTTACTTAATTTTGTTCAATTTTTTTCATCTCATTGCTATGTAAATTCACATTCTTGAATAAAAAGTATCTCTTCGAAAAAAATATATCATGTACTTTTTTTTCAATCATTCCTATAACTTTTATATACTCAGATTAGATTTAGTTTATAAATTATAATAATTGTTGTAACATCTAACAAAGATTAGAATCCAATATTATCTTATGTATACACTATATTACAATTATATTAATTTTGAAAAGTATAACAACTTAAAAGATTCTAACTTATATAAACAATTTAAAATGACTTGAGTTTAAATTAAAAAAAATATTAAAATTTTCGCATGAAAATTAAAATAAGGGTGTTTTAAACAATACAGTAACTCACTTTCTAAAATTAGGGTGTTTTAAATATTGGTCAGCATATTAACTAATTTACATACTAATTTATAAATATAAAAGTTATTATTATGAATAAGAAATTATACTTAATAACCTAGATTGTAAATTGATCACTACATTAGTTATTAAGGTTTTTATTATCAAATAAATTAATATTCAAATTGATGACTAATTATAATTTTTTTTGTTATAAAGACTAGTAATTTGTAATTTATATTGTGAAAAATGAGTTTTTATCTCTAAAATTAATTAATGCTTAAAGAATGTTCTTGTAATAAAATAAATAATTGATTTTAAAAAACCTGTAATAAAACAATTTATTATAATTATTATTACTTAAAGTGATAAATATCAAATGTTATATATTTATTTATATTAAATAAGCATCAGAAAGCTGTCATATTTAATAATAATCCAAACTAAAAATATTAATTAATAAAATTATGTCCATATGTCTTTTCTTTCTTTCTTTTCTGCCGAAGCTTTTCAAAAAGTAAATTTTCTTAAGTTTTCATATTTTATAAAGATACGCAACTTTAATTTCTTAGACTGTTTTTATTTCTTTCAAAATAATTAAAAGAATGACATTCGATTAAATTTATAATCATATGAAACCTTAATTTTTTACTTGAAAAACTTGTATATTTTGTATTGTTGATTTTATAAACTGTTGCAGAAGATCTTATTCAGAAATTATATTTTCTATTATTAGAACTTTTAACCATATGATTTTGCAAACAGGTAAGAAGACATTCAACAAATGCAAGCATCCAAAATCAATGGGTGTTGATGCTAATCAAATGAACAATTTCATCTTCAAAGCAAAAGCATTACAATATCAACAAATTAGCATATAAAAACTACTTCAACTGATAAATGTTGCTAAGATCTACCTATGTTTTACAACATACACTATTGCGTACAGTCTCAGAAAAAATGAATTAAATTATTAGTTAAATGAATTTGGAAACATAAATTTAATGTTTGTTTTATGATATCTAATTATCAATAAATTCTACTAATAATAATTAAATAATATAGTATAATAATACAGACAAATCTTGTTATTGCATCCTGTAAGAAATTTGATATGAAAAAAATAAGTATTGTGATATCTAAAGTAGGTAAAGTCAACAATTGTTGTATGACTTTTCTAAAGTGGCAGCCTACTTGTTGTTTGTTTGTTTTTGTGATGTGAATTTTCATTCCTGAAAATATATAGAAAACCCCGTGTCAGACATTTATTTATTTTTTTATGTGTTTTTTTAATAATAGTATGTTTGGAAGATAATATATATTTGTATAAATGAGTTTATTATACGTAGATGTAAATGTTATAATTGTATATAGTATAAATGTCAGTTATTTAAATGGATTTTTAGTTTTGTAAAAGAATAATTAAATAATTAAACTATTACTTAATAATTTAATAAAAAGAGATACTATCATTGTTAGTAGTAAATAATGAAAATAATGAATGTCGTTTGATATTATGTAACAAACAAAAGCATTATGTTTATAGAACAATCTGCACTATTATTTAAACGTAAAGTTGAGTCCATTCACTAGTACAAAATTCGGTTTATATAGCGCACATTATGCCACGGTTCAGTAGAAACCGTTGCATAATGGTGCGCGGTGGCAATTTTGTAAATAAATGTAACTTATATGTCGCGGTTCTCTGCAGAACTGCGACCTATTCCCTGCATACTCTACACGAATCTGAAAGATGGGGAATGTCAGTAGGTGGCAGGGGAATATGCCGCGGTTGCTATGGGTAACCGCGACATATACCCCCCTGTCACCTACTGACATTCCCCAAAAGGCAGTTAGGGAGACAGTTGGTATTCAGAACGTTAGGGTATAGGCTGCGGTTCTCAGAGCAACCTCGACATATTACCTTATCTGAATAAATTTGAAATATTTAAAGGTATATATCGCGGTTGCCCGCTGAACCGCGACATATAGTTCAAAAAGAATTTCAAAAATGCCATTTTTTTTTATTTTTTAAGGAGTATAGGCCGCGGTTATCTGATGAACCGCGACATATTCTCTTTAAAAAATACAAAACACAGAACAGTTTCTTCTTCTCCACGAGCTTTTCTCTACCTCTGCCACGCGATAACGCCGCTGCTGCCGCGCCATCTACGTCGAACCGTCATTGTCGCCGCGCCATTCCGGTCGTCCGTCGCGCCCTCTGCCGTCGCGCAACCTCTGCCGCCGAGCCATCCTCTCCGTCGCGCCATCTTTGCTGCCCCGGGTACGTTCCATTTTCTTCTCTAATGAAATTTCTGTGCTATATTGAAATGCTAGGTTTGAATATGTTGTTGTGGCTTTGATGGTTTTTGTCAAATTTGTTGTGGTTTTGGTGGTTCAAAAAGAGACAAAGTATGTTAGCTTGTATGGGAAAGGATTGGAATAAAGGTAGATAAAATGTATTTAATTTTTTTTTATCAGCATATTTATTTAATTTATTAATATGCTATGAACTTTTTTTAGTAGATTTCTTATAAAATCAAAATTATGTCATTGAATGATTCCTATGGACAAACTGTGATAATTCTCATATGTAATTATTTGTGATAGAATGTTTGAATTGATCATTTCAATGATTATTAATTATATTATTGTATGACTAAATTGATTGTATGATTGAATTGATAATCTTATATAGAATATTGTATAATTTTAATTTTGTAAAATTTAGGAATGAATCAAAATTGGATTAATTTACCACGTATTAGTGTTGAGTACGAGAGAGGTGTAGAGGAATTTATACAATTTGCACAACGTAATGAGGGGAGAAGTGATGATGAAGTGAAGTTTAGATGTCCTTGTGTGAACTGTTTGAATGGGAGAAAGTTGAACGCAACCCAAATTAGAGAACATCTTATCTGTGATGGTTTCCTAAGACGTTATACAACATGGATATGGCACGACGAAGAAATGTACTTTCCGACTGACTCGCAAACTGAAAATGTTACTAATTCCACCATGGAAGAAGATCGACTAGATGAAGACAAATTGGAGGACATGATCCGCGATGTTGGCGTAGAAAATTTTGCCAAAGCTCATGTGTATGAGACGATGTCGACTGATGCGGAAACACCTTTGTATGTCGGTTCAACTAAGTTCACACGTTTGTCAGTTGTGTTAAGGCTCATGAATTTGAAGGCGAGCAATGAATGGACTGATAAGAGTTTTACAGAATTGTTGACGTTGTTGAATGAAATGTTGCCAGATGGAAATACACTACCCACTCGTAATTATGATGCGAAGAAAATTCTCTGTCCAATGGGTATGGAGTATAAAAGGATACATGCTTGTCCCAATGACTCCATTTTATATAGGAAAAAGTTTGAATTTTTGATAAAGTGTCCAAAATGTGGCTTATCACGCTACAAGTCAAAAAACAATAGTGAAGATAATGGTCAGATACAAAAAAATGGATCTGCTTTGAAAGTAGTTTGGTACCTTCCAATAGTGCCCCGACTTAAGCGTTTGTTTGCGAATCCCAAAGATGCTAAAAACCTTAGATGGCATGCAGATGAGAGAAAAATTGACGGGCTGCTTTGTCATCCAGCTGATTCAAAGCAATGGAAAAATATTGATCAACAATTCCCCGAATTTGGTAAAGAGTGTAGAAATCTTAGGCTTGGTTTAGCCACTGATGGAATGAACCCATTTGGTAATCTGAGTACCAATTACAGTTGTTGGCCAGTTATATTGATAATTTACAACTTATCTCCTGCATTGTGCATGAAGAGGAAGTACATGATGTTGTCTATGATGATATTTGGTCCAAAGCAACCTGGAAATGACATAGATGTTTATCTAAGCCCACTAGTTGAAGACTTGAAGTTATTATGGGTTGATGGGGTTGAAATATTTGATGCATTCGCTTCTGAGACTTTTGTGATGCGTGCAATGTTATTTTGCACCATTAATGACTTTCCTGCTTATGGTAATTTGTCAGGATACAGTGTCAAGGGTCATAAAGCATGTCCTATATGTGAAGAAAACACTGCAGCTCATCAATTGAAGCATGTCCTATCTTTGTACTTTATTTAATGTTAAAATACATTTCAACATGTGTTTGATCTGTTGTAAATGAATTTGAATGTTTATTTGATATGCAGGTCTGTTTGTGTGGTAGTGGAACCACAAAAACAAACCTGTTATTTTAAAAAATTGCAGGACAATATGCCGCGATTGTGGTAACAACTGCGACATATTCTGTCTCGTTTTTATTTTTTTATTTTAAATAGACTTTTGGCCGCGGTTGTGGTACGAACCGCGGTATATTCCCCATATTTTTACCGTGGTTCCAACCGCGGCATATAATGCTACGATTTTTTTTTTTAAAAAAAGGGTTTAGGCTGCGGGTGTAGTACGAACCGCGATCTATTCCCCATCTTTTTTACCGCGGTTGCAACTGCGGCCTAAACTCTCAGACTTTTTACCGCGGCTGAATATGCCGCGGTTCGGGAACCGCTGCCAAAAGGCAAAACTAACCGCTGTCGTTTCCCCTGACTGCACTAGTGATTATTTTTGAACCTGTGATGGCCAAACTTTATATAAGGGAATGAGTTACTCTCAGTTTTGATCACTAAGCCTACTCCTCTATTAAGGAAAACACATCATCGAGTTTGAGTGAGTTAAAGGTTTAGAAAACAAAGTTGTCTGTGTGTTGGGATTACAAAAATTGCAATGGCAGGAGGTACGCACATTATTGCACATTATTCTTTCATTCTTGCTTCCGCTGTTCTTGATCTGAATGTGTTACTGTGATATAATATAACATGTTTAGATCAATTTTATACTCTGCTATTTCATCATTCGGAGGTACGCACATTATTATTTCATTCTTGCTTCCGCTTTTCTTGATCTGAATGTGTTACTGTGATGTTAATATAACATATTTAGATCAATTTTACTCTGCTCTAGTTTTATCAAATTCCACTGGTCAAACTTTTGGTCAAGTTTTGTTTTTCGTTTCAATAACGTGTCCTGCCTTGGAATCCTGTCACTTCCTCAGATGCTTCCATTAAAGTTTTACCTCGTTATATGAAAACCAATGCATGTCTTTGATATGATATAGTCTATGGAATAAGCTATATTGATGATGTTGTGACATAGTATTACGAATTCCAATTAGTGTTTTTGCTGCAACCAATCCTCACCATGATGAAGGCTAAGAAGAGGACCAATGAATGCCTTTGATCTGACATAGGAGGACAAATGTTGCTGCTTTAATATTTTTTCTATTTCAACAAATGGGTTCTGCCATTGGAGAAAGCTAAGAAAAACATCAGCTTAAAAAAAGTACTACTCAGTTATTTGCATGCACGAGTTCTTCATATTGCACTGCATAATGATGGTGCTGCATGCATGCCTTTTTTTGTAACATATATACCATTTATTTCGGACTAATAATGTTATTGATATGATTTAGTTTGATCCAAGTAATATAATTTTGTAAGTGGAATAATTGAAGTTTAATATGATATACCGAAATGTATCAAATGTATTGAAGGGAATCCCAACAAGGGTTTTTGAAAATGAAAGGAAGAAACATTCACAAAAGCCAGAGAAGCATAAACTAAAGGCATCATAAACTAAAGGCATCATAAATAAAGCATAAACTAAAGGCATCATAGATATAATGTTGCAAACAAATATTATATATACTTTTGTCCATTAAAAGAAAGCCGAATAAGGTTTTCTCCATTAAAAATAAGAACAAATACATTGAAATTGTTAGGTACATATAAATACATTGTAGCCATTGAGTTCTTTGAATGAACATCTAAACGACATGATTGTGGAAGCTGAAGGCAGCATGTTGCATCAGATTTCAAATCCAGTCTTGAAGGAGAGTGTGCTCTTAGATGATTTTTCAATCAAATTGCTGTAAGAATTTACATTCTAACTCACCTTAATTGCATTCTAATATTAGTTCATTAAAGGACATTCATACATTAATCCATTTGAGAGTGTTATATATCATTATTTCAAGTTTTGTTCTTCTGGAAACCTATTCTATTCATGCTTACATCTATTATGTTTATTCATGTACTATGTTATGTTCTTTATAATAATTTTAATCTAAACATCTAACTAATGGGTTTTCCTTCTAATTTTGTAAAATATAATATAAAAGGATGAACTTTTAAGAATTACATTTGTAATAATAGATTTTCATATAGGACTTTCAAAATTACAAATACAATTCATCGTTAGTCAGGTAAATGGATCCAATTAGCTATTGAATAAGTTCAATTAATTAAGAGTTATAACCAATATATTTAATAATACATGTTATACTATGAATAATAATATATTTACGAAAATTCATAATATTAATATAAAAAAGTATTAAATTGATTAAAATGATTATCAAATTTCATTAATATAAGTGGCTGTAAAGAATAGGTTGCAAGAACAACAAAACATAGAATAAAAACAAATTACACTCTCAACTTAATTAACACCTGCATATAATTTAAACTCAATCAATTCACAATATTAAACAAAATGGATTTCTCAAACATACTAAATAATATTAAAAAATAACTTTAGTGAAATAATGAAATTTTAACTTTTATATTAGTTATAATAGATTTTCATCCTTTCACAATTGAATTTCAAATACTACAAAGACAATCCATTAGTTACATATTTTGATTCAATTAATTATTAATCCTTAAATTTGATTAATAATAAAATCGAATAAAAAATGTGATAATAAATCAAAATATTTCTAATAATACACCAAATAGATTAATATAAAAAAAATATTAAATATATTAAAATAATTATCAAATCTGAACAAACATAGTTAATAGATTTGAATCACAAGTGTATATTGCAGTTGATAACAGATTTTAAGTCCAATAATTGAAGTTTAATCTGATATATAGAAATGTATCAATGTAGGGAAGAGAATCCCAACAAGTGTTTTTGAAAATGAAAGAAAGAAACATTCACAAACCTCTACGATTGCACTTCAACAAAATGTTTATCTGAAGATATGTTTGTTTGAAAGAAAATATGAATAAGGATGAAAATTCTAAGTGTATTTATAGGCACCAAGTAACCACGGAACACTTTTGAAAACCATAGAAATAATTGCATTAAAACAAGAAATAACAGTCGTATAGATTTTAAGATAATTTCCTTCAAATTATAGTTATTTACAGCCGTTGTATTTCATTGTCCATTTTGGCTTTTATGTATAAAACGTTAGAAGGCTGCAACGCACAGTACTGAATTTGAATCTCAACATTGCATGGCTGCCATTTGTATTCACTCACTACAGAAAAGGACAATATTTTTTAATTATTTCCAGAAGACAGTGTCTGATATTTTTAATATATTGAAAGTATGTTTATTCTCACACACGCATGATGCACAGTTAAATGCCTAAGTTGTTTATCTTCTTTATAGGATATTGAAATGAAAGACTTTTCTTTCTCATGAGCTCTATTATTCTTCGAACATATGTGTTGTGTTGTCATCATCAAAAACCAGAATCATATAGATATTGTGTTGTCAACAATCTCCCCCTTTTTTGATGATGCACAACTATGATTAATAACCAACCATGTTTGCACAACCAAAAACAAAACACATTTGTTTACTCTATTTTATAACTCATCCAAACAACAATATCAAGTACATATGAAACAAAAGACATATTTTCCCCCTTTCATAAACATTCATAAATTCTCTCCCCCTTTGTGCATAAACAAAAAAAGAAAGCTCTAGATATATATGCTGATATTCAAATAGAGATGCATCAGAAAAAAAATATGTGCAATTTTTAAAATGCAATGATGCTCCCCCTATCACATTTTATCACATGTAAAAGATAACTCCCCCTGAAATGCAGGCATGTGAAGAAAAATGTGTAAAATGTAATACTCCCCCTGTCATTATGCATAGATATCAAAACCAGATCAGATGCACAATGCAGTACAGATAATCAGAGTATTTAAACAACATAGCACAGAGTTGTATCAAAGACAAGATATCAAACAATTTAGTCATGCAATGATACAAACATCAACAATCTCACAATATTATCTCAATCAAGACATGCATAATCAATTTAGATTAGAGATAATTGCAGATAATAAAGACAAGGTAATCAATAAACAAAATACAACCAAATTCCAGAATTGGAATTTATAACCCTGTTATGATGCAGTCGATTGAATTATTTTCCCAGTCGAATACATTGCTTCCCAATGATGTTGAATTCCACTTGTAGTTTCCAAAGCAATGTTTTTCTTGCAAAACCTTTCTTTACCGACTCATGTTCTCAATCCCATTATAGAAGTAAGTCATTTCTTCAGAGATTTATGTTGTACAACATTGAATGAGGTCGACCTTCGGAAGATGGAAGAAAACATTCCATTCATTCTTTGCAAGATGGAGAGAATATTCCTCCCCTCATTCTTTGATTCTATGGAACATCTCCCTATACATCTTCCAATATGAGGCAAGACTTGGTGGATCGGTCCAATATAGGTGGATGTACCCATTCGAAAGGTGACAACATCTTGTTGTATTGTTCAATTTAGATGCCATATTTCATGATCGTAACATACCTATTTTGAAATTGTAGGTTCATGGGATATTCTAAACGTTCAGTTAAGAATAAAGCTAGGGTTGAAGGATCTATTTGCGCATCATATTTGCATAAAGAAACAACTCATTTCTGTTCCCACTACTTCAAGAACTTTATGTTAACACCACAAAGAAATAAAAATGAAGTAGACATTGAAATTGAAAGGACAACATTATCAGTGTTTGACCAAGGTGGTCGTCATTCCGGGAGGGAATCAACTCATTGGCTAAGTGACGAAGAATTGAGATCAGCTCATGTTCATGTCTTGATCAATTGCAATGAAGTTCAACCTTATCTTGAGTAAGGCTCCAAATACATTGCTTTTCTCAAGTTGTTGTTGTTATCTATTAAATTGACATTGACCGAATATTGTCATACCTATGAACAGCTCATTCTTACATACCTATCAACTTTCTGAGTCAAACAGTTCAGCATACATACATGCCAATTTCCCATTGTGGTTCAGGGAAAAAGTACGACTTCGAATCATTAATCCTCATTCATTTCTTCCTTAATTATGTAATCATTACATTATTCAATAGTTTCAAATACTTTATGGTTGTAGGTTCATGACGAGCCTTTAAGTGTGAGGAACCAACATCTTAGAGATTTATCACTTGCTCCTTTAAGATGTGTAAAGGAATGGCATACCTACTTTGTGAATGGATATAAATTTCATACCCATGCATGGAGCCAGGGCAAGAGGACTATAAATAGTGGGGTTCATGTTAAAGGCCTTACAGAAGGGGGTGAAGATGATTTCTATGGTGTCATTAAGCACATATATGAGCTCGAGTACAATACCTCAACCATTGAAAAGAAGATTGTATTATTTTATTGTGATTGGTTTGATCGATCAAGAACAGGGACAAGAGTTGATTCAAAGTATGCCATTGTGGATATTCGAATGGATAAAAGATATGTCTTGTTTGATCCTTTTATAATTGCACATAATGTAGAACAAGTGTATTATGTACCATATCCTGCATCATGCACAGACAAACGGGGTTGGTGTGTTGCAATAAAGACAAAACCTAGAGGTCGTATAGATTCTAATGAGGTAGAAGTCGAGGTGCCATACCAAGTGGAGGAAATGTCACATGTTAATGACATCATTGAAGTTGAAGAAGTTATCCGATTGCACGATATAGATGTCGGTCTTCAAGAAGTTGACCCCAACAATGTACCATCAGTTGAAGGGTATATGGATGTTCAAACAAGTGAATCAGAAGAAGAATGCAGTGAAGAGGGACAAAGTGAAGATGAGGACGAATATTCATTTCACACATCTAGCAGTGAATAGAGTTAGGATGTCTTATTGTACCCATGGGTGCTCGTAAACCCATACTTTTAGAGTTTTACCAAGAAGAAGTTATGAAATCATTTATGTAATTGCACTTTGCATGTTATTTCGACACCCTTTGTGTTTGAGTACTTATTTTTCTTATTAGAATTTATTATGCAATGGTTATGTGTGGATTAATTTTGCATTCTTATTTTCAGCTTCATTGTGTAGTAATGGCAAACAAAAACATCATCATCATCTTGTTCTCTTACTTTTCCTTTCCATTCAATTCTAAAAATATATTGACCCAATAGTTTTGTTTTTATGTTCAAGAGTATGGCAACAGGTGGTTGTGACCCTCCTATTCCACCTTCAGGAAACTCAAATAAGGAGAAGGGGAAGAAGAAATCTTATCAGATTAAGTTGATGACCCGTTTCAATAATGTAAATGGTTCAACTAGTCAGCCATCTACACCTACCTCTAACTCCATTGGTAGATCTGTTCCACCACCATTGCAAGTTCCTGGTTTGACAACTACTCCACCATTTATTCCACCTTCATTGGAAGTTCCTGCCTTCACACCTAGTCCACAACAAGTTGGTAATGATCAATGGAGATCATCACCCTCCCCCCATGTTCGTTCTAACCCAACAACTCCCACAAGTATTGCACCAACACCTCCTACAGGGGATGGAGTTCGACATTCAAGTTCAGCGGCAAATTTTGAAGATGTTTCCAACAATCTTCCAATCATTACACCTGTTGGAGGAGGGTAACAAAAAATGAATTTAATGTTGGTAATTGTATAATGTATTATTCTAATATTTGACTTTTATTTTGGTATAGGTTTTATCCAACAAAAACAACATCCAAAGCAATCACAGCCACCATTAAAGGACAGTTTGATGAGCCATGGGTGACTTGGGGACAGATCCCTCAGAGTCGCAGAGATGTTTTCTTTGAGCGTTTTAAGGTACACTTGTGTTTAATTCAATTTTTTATTTGAAGTTCGATTGGAATGATTGATTTTAATTGGTGGAAATGTCCTCAACCTTCTATGAATTGTTATACATAGTGTTGTTTGGGTGTTTTATGTTGGTAAATGTGGTTAATTGTATGATTTGGATTTAGTGTAGTAAGGACTATTCTGCAGAAAACAGTATCCCTTCTAGAGATTGAAAGGCTCCCTCAATTGTGTTGTAACAATCTTTTCTGCTTCATTGAATTGGATTTATCCTTCTGTTTTGTTCTCCACAGTTGAAAGATGAATATTGTGGGCTTCACCTATTCGTAAAGAGTCCTCTAAACCTCTCTAGAAACTCTTATTTCTATATCTCCTTCAATGCTAAATGTTTACCATAACTCTACAATCTTTTCATACTTCTCTACCTAAATGACCCCTTAAATTGCATAGTCTGCTCCGTGTGACGAAAACTAAAACTAAAGAAGAAAGACTAAAACTAAATTTAGTAAGTCAAATCTATAACAACATCAAATTATAACAAGAATTCTGATAGAATCAATCCAATTAGAATACAGAAAAGGAACTAGTAGTTAAACCTGCAAAATAAGAGACTAAGTCAAAACTATTCTAAAAATCAGAAACTGGAACTACTTAGCTAATTAGTGAAAAAGTTAGTAGAATCAAACTGTTAGTGCATTTATCTTAGCAAAAACAGTTAGTAAAACTAACTAGGTTAGCAAAAACAGTTATTACAGATTAGTATAGTTAGCAACTGAACAAGTATAGAAAAAAAATAGTAAGGTTAGTAAGTTAATAAACTGATTGAATCAGCAAACAAAGTTAGTAAAAACAAATTAGTAAAACCGAATGCATCAGCAAAATGATTAGATTAGTAAAGAATAAAGTCAAAAACAGATTAAGAAAAACTAGATAAACTACACTACTATGAGATAGAAATTAGAAGTCACTAAGTTAAGTCAGGTCAGGTATCATACTACTATTAAACTACCTCTGAATCTAATTCTACTAAATCAACTGTATATTAATTGTATGCTTTGCTTTGACTGAATTAAATTAATTACATGTTTATGAATATTTAAGCTTAGGCTTGATCTATGTAACATCCTCTATCAACAACCATATCAACAATATGGCTAGTACATGCAGTTGGCATAGGGGCAACAAGAAGTGAATTTCTTACACCTGTCTTAGATATCATAAGGACCCTCATTTGCAGCCAATTGATAAGAAGTCATGATAGTATATTGTCTCAAATATATCCTATAGCGTTTAACTGTTGAGCCTGCATCACATAACCATGTAGCCTATCGAATTGAAGACCATCTAGCTTAAGCTGTAAACGAATGTGCAGTCCGACTAATTGAAGTCCGACCACATGATGCTGGAATTCTAACCATTTAACATTCATGTTTTTCGTCAACAGAGAAAGGTATCATGGAGGATTGAGGATGAAGAAAAGATAAAAAGGAATTTCCATACCAAAGCATCTCATAGATTATCTGAAATGTTTAAAAAAGCTCGAACACTAGGGAAAAAACCTAATTGGATGGGAGAGGAGGTTTGGAATAGTGTTTTGGAGAAGTGGAACATGCCACTTTATAGACAAAAGTGTGAAACCGCCAAGAAGAACAGGACATCTGACAAGGGTGGTTGTTTGCACACTGGAGGATCCATTAGCGTGCATGAGCATGCTATTCGTTTGGTATGATGACATATCAATTTTATTTTACATTTCTACTCATTAATTTTACAAATATTTGTTGCTAACAACTTACATCTTCTTTGGTTACAGTCACAGGAGCTTGGTCGGACAATGCATGTCGATGAAATATTTCAGCAAACACATATTCGAGCATCAACAGGACAATTTGTCGATGAAAGGTCTAGGCGGACACATGTTAGTTTCTACTAACTCTATTATATTCTTTATTAGGTTTTAATTCTTATTTGGTCTATCTATTTAACGATAATCATATATATTCATTTAACAAGAAGAGTTTCAAGCATAATTTTCTCAAATAAGATCTGAGACTGGATCTGTTGGTGCTTCAGCTACTGCTCCCCTAGACCTTGCAGATGAGGAAAGATTGAGGAACCAATGCTAGTTGGAGGTTGCTGGTGGAAGGTACAAGGGACGGGTATATGGCCTTGGAAATGTAAGTGGTAGAGATGACTGTGTCGATAGTTACATACAACAGACACAGGAGTCTTCTTCTCAGCAACCGATTGTGCAAGACATTTCTAACCTTCAAAATATAGTATCAACCCATGATGAGCAACTTCAGCAACTTCGGCAGATGAATTCTAAATTTGAAGGTTTTATTGGCGCCATATTGCATTACCTTCCGCCTCCTGCAGCAGCAGCTGCACAAGAATTTCTTCAATCCCAAATTCTTTCACAAACTAATGTTCAACAACCACAACAACCACAGGAGGATCAACCACAGGAGGATCAATCACAGGAGGATCAACCACAGCAGGATCAACCACAACAGGATCAACCACAAATGGATCAACCACAACATGATCGTTATCAAAGAAATTACTAGTTATGTTTTTAAAGTAGGGCATCTAGGACTCAAACTTATTCTCTGGAGAACTTATTTGAACTTTTATTTGTTCTAATTGACAATTTTGTAAACTTTTTTATTATGAATTAATGTTAAATGCTTGTCTCTGAGTTAAGACTTAACATGTCAAATGAATTAATGGATATAGTAATGGGCAGGTGTTATGATTTGTGTTTGGAAATGCGTAAGTTTGATATTCATTTGACTGTAAAAAATTGAATATAATTTATATACGGATAATTTATATACGGATTATCCGTATATAAATTATATATAAGTTATATACGGATAATCCGTATATAAATTACATACGAAAAATCCGTATATAAATTATATACGGATACTCCGTATATAAATTACATACGGATAATTCGTATGTAAGATCCAAGAAATAACTAAAATTGTAAGTCGATCATTCATCTTCATCCCACCAGTTTTATAACTGGAGTAGTCTCTGCAGTCGTCAGGGTTCCTCAGAGTATTCTGATATTCAGTGTACTTATGGAAGCCCTCTATTCCCAGATGACATCTTTCACCTTCAATCCATAAACTTGTCAGATTGGTCCATATATCGTCAGTAAGTATGATATCAACTCCCTTTACTCTAGAGCATAGAGTATCATCTTCAACTCTCCGATTACAATAGAAGACTTTGACAAGGTCAGGGTACTAGGGATCAGCCATTTCCACAAATTTCCTTAACCCTTGACGTCTAAGCCACCTTTGAAATTCAAAACCTTCATCTTTGAAAAACTCCACTTTCAGAAACTTATGAGGTATATGTTTGGTTCTTATTTGTTTGAAACATGACGTGTAATAGTTTATATTTGATTAAATTAATAATAACAATATTATAGATGTGATTTATTATTTGTTTGTAACGTTTTATGTTTTATTGAGAAAATTGGGACGCAACAAAAGCATCAATGCATTGCTATCTCATCAGACACTGTCTTCTGGAAATAATTAAAAAATATTGTCCTTTTCTGTAGTGAGTGAATACAAATGGCAGCCATGCAATGTTGAGATTCAAATTCAGTACTGTGCGTTGCAGCCTTCTAACGTTTTATACATAAAAGCCAAAATGGACAATGAAATACAACAGCTGTAAATAACTATAATTTGAAGGAAATTATCTTAAAATCTATACGACTGTTATTTCTTGTTTTAATGCAATTATTTCTATGGTTTTCAAAAGTCTTCCGTGGTTACTTGGTGCCTATAAATACACTTAGAATTTTCATCCTTATTCATATTTTCTTTCAAACAAACATATCTTGCAGATAAACATTTTGTTGAAGTGCAATCGTAGAGGTTTACTCTTAGTTTATTTCTGATGCCTTTAGTTTATGCTTCTTTTGCTTTTGTGAATGTTTCTTTCTTTCATTTTCAAAAACACTTGTTGGGATTCTCTTCCCTACATTGATACATTTCTATATATCAGATTAAACTTCAATTATTCGACTTAAAATCTCTTATCAACTGCAATATACACTTGTGATTCAAATCTATTAACTATGTTTGTTCAGATTTGATAATTATTTTAATTTATTTAATATTTTTTTTATATTAATCTATTTGGTGTGTATTATTAGAACTATGTTTTTTTTATATTATTTTTTTATATTAATTTATTTTATATTTTTTTTATTATTAATCAAATTTAAGGATTAATAATTAATTGAATCAAAATATGTAACTAATGGATTGTCTTTGTAGTATTTGAAATCCTAGTGTGAAAGAATGAAAATTTATTATAACTAATATAAAAGTTAAAATTTCATCATTTCATAATATATTTTATAAAACTATGACTAGAAAGCATTAGTCACATGTTTTATATAATTAAATTTTAATATATCTGATTAATATATGAGATTTTATAACTTAAAATATTTCAACTGATACCATAAATGAATGAAAAATATCAAGAAAAATAATTAAAATGATTCAGAACATTATCAATCTTCACTATTGTATATAAAAATTTATACTATGTAAAATCATAGAATTATACTGCTAATGAAGTGAATATTGGATCTTTCACAGTAAAGACAATACATAATGTAGAAAAACTCATCATATTAGTATTAAGTTTAATGCAACACAATAATCTAAGTAAGAAAATATATAAAAGCACTGCTTTTGAAAGAAATATTAAACAATGTCATTAGACAAATATCACTTAAAAAAATTGTATTTGTCAGAATAATATTAATAAATTATTCAATGAATTAAAACTTAACAGTTATAAAATCAACAATTCATTATCAGTGAAAGATCAAATGTACATTTCATTAGCAGTATATATAATATCATATAAGAAAATTGCACTTGATGTATATCAAATTTGGCATTATCTTATTTATTCATATGAAAAAAAAAATAGCTAATTTCATATACATATAAACCGTCCATGTTATTGTGCAAATAAATAAGAAGAGATGCAATATTGTGGAGGAGATAGCAACTTAGTTACATTATCATCATATCATTCACCAAAGTTATTTTTTAATATTGCTTAGTATGTTTGAGAAACTCACTTTGTTTATTATTGTCAATTGATTGAGTTTAAATGTGAAGTTAGTACATTAAGTTACATTACATGCTGGTGTTAATTAATTTGAGAGTATAATTTGTCTTTATTTTATGTTTTGCTGTTCTTGCAACCTATTCTTTACAGCCACTTGTATTACTGAAATTTGATAATCATTTTAATCAATTTAATACTTTTTTATATTAATATTATGAATTTTCGTAAATATATTATTATTCATA
>JAFNIE010000871.1:20000-23028 GCA_027742785.1 Vigna reflexopilosa | reverse complement strand
TTGGCTAGCTTCAAAACCCACCAAAATGAAAAATTTCTTGCACCAAGATTTTTACAGTAGCAATTTGGTGATATAAAGAGGCCATTCCAAGCATCAAACCCCAAAAACCAACACTTTCAAAAATTCCCAAAACTTGGTCCATGCACCACAAACTTAGCCAAGTTTCACCACCAAACTTGGCTAGCTTCAAAACCCACCAAAATGAAAAATTTCTTGCACCAAGATTTTTACAGTAGCAATTTGGTGATATAAAGAGGCCATTCCAAGCATCAAACCCCAAAAACCAACACTTTCAAAAATTCCCAAAACTTGGTCCATGCACCACAAACCTAGCCAAGTTTCACCACCAAACTTGGCTAGCTTCAAAACCCACCAAAATGAAAAATTTCTTGCACCAAGATTTTTACAGTAGCAATTTGGTGATATAAAGAGGCCATTCCAAGCATCAAACCCCAAAAACCAACACTTTCAAAAATTCCCAAAACTTGGTCCATGCACCACAAACTTAGCCAAGTTTCACCACCAAACTTGGCTAGCTTCAAAACCCACCAAAATGAAAAATTTCTTGCACCAAGATTTTTACAGTAGCAATTTGGTGATATAAAGAGGCCATTCCAAGCATCAAACCCCAAAAACCAACACTTTCAAAAATTCCCAAAACTTGGTCCATGCACCACAAACCTAGCCAAGTTTCACCACCAAACTTGGCTAGCTTCAAAACCCACCAAAATGAAAAATTTCTTGCACCAAGATTTTTACAGTAGCAATTTGGTGATATAAAGAGGCCATTCCAAGCATCAAACCCCAAAAACCAACACTTTCAAAAATTCCCAAAACTTGGTCCATGCACCACAAACTTAGCCAAGTTTCACCACCAAACTTGGCTAGCTTCAAAACCCACCAAAATGAAAAATTTCTTGCACCAAGATTTTTACAGTAGCCATTTGGTGATATAAAGAGGCCATTCCAAGCATCAAACCCCAAAAACCAACACTTTCAAAAATTCCCAAAACTTGGTCCATGCACCACAAACTTAGCCAAGTTTCACCACCAAACTTGGCTAGCTTCAAAACCCACCAAAATGAAAAATTTCTTGCACCAAGATTTTTACAGTAGCAATTTGGTGATATAAAGAGGCCATTCCAAGCATCAAACCCCAAAAACCAACACTTTCAAAAATTCCCAAAACTTGGTCCATGCACCACAAACCTAGCCAAGTTTCACCACCAAACTTGGCTAGCTTCAAAACCCACCAAAATGAAAAATTTCTTGCACCAAGATTTTTACAGTAGCAATTTGGTGATATAAAGAGGCCATTCCAAGCATCAAACCCCAAAAACCAACACTTTCAAAAATTCCCAAAACTTGGTCCATGCACCACAAACTTAGCCAAGTTTCACCACCAAACTTGGCTAGCTTCAAAACCCACCAAAATGAAAAATTTCTTGCACCAAGATTTTTACAGTAGCAATTTGGTGATATAAAGAGGCCATTCCAAGCATCAAACCCCAAAAACCAACACTTTCAAAAATTCCCAAAACTTGGTCCATGCACCACAAACTTAGCCAAGTTTCACCACCAAACTTGGCTAGCTTCAAAACCCACCAAAATGAAAAATTTCTTGCACCAAGATTTTTACAGTAGCAATTTGGTGATATAAAGAGGCCATTCCAAGCATCAAACCCCAAAAACCAACACTTTCAAAAATTCCCAAAACTTGGTCCATGCACCACAAACTTAGCCAAGTTTCACCACCAAACTTGGCTAGCTTCAAAACCCACCAAAATGAAAAATTTCTTGCACCAAGATTTTTACAGTAGCCATTTGGTGATATAAAGAGGCCATTCCAAGCATCAAACCCCAAAAACCAACACTTTCAAAAATTCCCAAAACTTGGTCCATGCACCACAAACTTAGCCAAGTTTCACCACCAAACTTGGCTAGCTTCAAAACCCACCAAAATGAAAAATTTCTTGCACCAAGATTTTTACAGTAGCAATTTGGTGATATAAAGAGGCCATTCCAAGCATCAAACCCCAAAAACCAACACTTTCAAAAATTCCCAAAACTTGGTCCATGCACCACAAACTTAGCCAAGTTTCACCACCAAACTTGGCTAGCTTCAAAACCCACCAAAATGAAAAATTTCTTGCACCAAGATTTTTACAGTAGCAATTTGGTGATATAAAGAGGCCATTCCAAGCATCAAACCCCAAAAACCAACACTTTCAAAAATTCCCAAAACTTGGTCCATGCACCACAAACTTAGCCAAGTTTCACCACCAAACTTGGCTAGCTTCAAAACCCACCAAAATGAAAAATTTCTTGCACCAAGATTTTTACAGTAGCAATTTGGTGATATAAAGAGGCCATTCCAAGCATCAAACCCCAAAAACCAACACTTTCAAAAATTCCCAAAACTTGGTCCATGCACCACAAACTTAGCCAAGTTTCACCACCAAACTTGGCTAGCTTCAAAACCCACCAAAATGAAAAATTTCTTGCACCAAGATTTTTACAGTAGCAATTTGGTGATATAAAGAGGCCATTCCAAGCATCAAACCCCAAAAACCAACACTTTCAAAAATTCCCAAAACTTGGTCCATGCACCACAAACTTAGCCAAGTTTCACCACCAAACTTGGCTAGCTTCAAAACCCACCAAAATGAAAAATTTCTTGCACCAAGATTTTTACAGTAGCAATTTGGTGATATAAAGAGGCCATTCCAAGCATCAAACCCCAAAAACCAACACTTTCAAAAATTCCCAAAACTTGGTCCATGCACCACAAACTTAGCCAACTTTCACCACCAAACTTGGCTAGCTTCAAAACCCACCAAAATGAAAAATTTCTTGCACCAAGATTTTTACAGTAGCCTTTTGGTGATATAAAGAGGCCATTCCAAGCATCAAACCCCAAAAACCAACACTTTCAAAATTTTCCAAAACTTGGCCCATGCATCACAAACTTAGCCAAGTTTCACCACCAAACTTGGCTAGCTTCAAAACCCACCAAAATGAAAAATTT
>JAFNIE010000871.1:7500-10000 GCA_027742785.1 Vigna reflexopilosa | reverse complement strand
TTTTGGTGATATAAAGAGGCCATTCCAAGCATCAAACCCCAAAAACCAACACTTTCAAAATTTTCCAAAACTTGGCCCATGCATCACAAACTTAGCCAAGTTTCACCACCAAACTTGGCTAGCTTCAAAACCCACCAAAATGAAAAATTTCTTGCACCAAGATTTTTACAGTAGCAATTTGGTGATATAAAGAGGCCATTCCAAGCATCAAACCCCAAAAACCAACACTTTCAAAAATTCCCAAAACTTGGTCCATGCACCACAAACCTAGCCAAGTTTCACCACCAAACTTGGCTAGCTTCAAAACCCACCAAAATGAAAAATTTCTTGCACCAAGATTTTTACAGTAGCAATTTGGTGATATAAAGAGGCCATTCCAAGCATCAAACCCCAAAAACCAACACTTTCAAAAATTCCCAAAACTTGGTCCATGCACCACAAACTTAGCCAACTTTCACCACCAAACTTGGCTAGCTTCAAAACCCACCAAAATGAAAAATTTCTTGCACCAAGATTTTTACAGTAGCCTTTTGGTGATATAAAGAGGCCATTCCAAGCATCAAACCCCAAAAACCAACACTTTCAAAATTTCCAAAACTTGGCCCATGCATCACAAACTTAGCCAAGTTTCACCACCAAACTTGGCTAGCTTCAAAACCCACCAAAATGAAAAATTTCTTGCACCAAGATTTTTACAGTAGCAATTTGGTGATATAAAGAGGCCATTCCAAGCATCAAACCCCAAAAACCAACACTTTCAAAAATTCCCAAAACTTGGTCCATGCACCACAAACCTAGCCAAGTTTCACCACCAAACTTGGCTAGCTTCAAAACCCACCAAAATGAAAAATTTCTTGCACCAAGATTTTTACAGTAGCAATTTGGTGATATAAAGAGGCCATTCCAAGCATCAAACCCCAAAAACCAACACTTTCAAAAATTCCCAAAACTTGGTCCATGCACCACAAACTTAGCCAACTTTCACCACCAAACTTGGCTAGCTTCAAAACCCACCAAAATGAAAAATTTCTTGCACCAAGATTTTTACAGTAGCCTTTTGGTGATATAAAGAGGCCATTCCAAGCATCAAACCCCAAAAACCAACACTTTCAAAATTTTCCAAAACTTGGCCCATGCATCACAAACTTAGCCAAGTTTCACCACCAAACTTGGCTAGCTTCAAAACCCACCAAAATGAAAAATTTCTTGCACCAAGATTTTTACAGTAGCAATTTGGTGATATAAAGAGGCCATTCCAAGCATCAAACCCCAAAAACCAACACTTTCAAAAATTCCCAAAACTTGGTCCATGCACCACAAACCTAGCCAAGTTTCACCACCAAACTTGGCTAGCTTCAAAACCCACCAAAATGAAAAATTTCTTGCACCAAGATTTTTACAGTAGCAATTTGGTGATATAAAGAGGCCATTCCAAGCATCAAACCCCAAAAACCAACACTTTCAAAAATTCCCAAAACTTGGTCCATGCACCACAAACTTAGCCAACTTTCACCACCAAACTTGGCTAGCTTCAAAACCCACCAAAATGAAAAATTTCTTGCACCAAGATTTTTACAGTAGCCTTTTGGTGATATAAAGAGGCCATTCCAAGCATCAAACCCCAAAAACCAACACTTTCAAAATTTTCCAAAACTTGGCCCATGCATCACAAACTTAGCCAAGTTTCACCACCAAACTTGGCTAGCTTCAAAACCCACCAAAATGAAAAATTTCTTGCACCAAGATTTTTACAGTAGCAATTTGGTGATATAAAGAGGCCATTCCAAGCATCAAACCCCAAAAACCAACACTTTCAAAAATTCCCAAAACTTGGTCCATGCACCACAAACTTAGCCAAGTTTCACCACCAAACTTGGCTAGCTTCAAAACCCACCAAAATGAAAAATTTCTTGCACCAAGATTTTTACAGTAGCAATTTGGTGATATAAAGAGGCCATTCCAAGCATCAAACCCCAAAAACCAACACTTTCAAAAATTCCCAAAACTTGGTCCATGCACCACAAACTTAGCCAAGTTTCACCACCAAACTTGGCTAGCTTCAAAACCCACCAAAATGAAAAATTTCTTGCACCAAGATTTTTACAGTAGCCATTTGGTGATATAAAGAGGCCATTCCAAGCATCAAACCCCAAAAACCAACACTTTCAAAATTTCCCAAAACTTGGCCCATGCACCACAAACTTAGCCAAGTTTCACCACCAAACTTGGCTAGCTTCAAAACCCACCAAAATGAAAAATTTCTTGCACCAAGATTTTTACAGTAGCAATTTGGTGATATAAAGAGGCCATTCCAAGCATCAAACCCCAAAAACCAACACTTTCAAAAATTCCCAAAACTTGGTCCATGCACCACAAACTAGCCAAGTTTCACCACCAAACTTGGCTAGCTTCAAAACCCACCAAAATGAAAAATTTCTTGCACCAAGATTTTTACAGTAGCAATTTGGTGATATAAAGAGGCCATTCCAAGCATCAAACC
>JAFNIE010000870.1:0-23050 GCA_027742785.1 Vigna reflexopilosa | reverse complement strand
TTTTCTTAGATTCTATACAGGCTTGGCTTCGATTGAAAGAGACCCTTTGTCAAAATCATGGTTGGTAAATGATGTTATTCACGACCTGACACTACTTGAAAACCAGCTTCCTTTCTTTGTTTCTTGAAGACATATTCAACTCTGCTAAGCCTGGCATGGAAGTTGAGTTTCCCTTTAAGAATGTTAAATACATGGATGAATTCACTGGCCCTGTAACAGATTTTGATTCTCTCTCATTTCTTGGCATTACCTTTCAATATTTCGGAAATACAACTATATGAACATAAATGAAAACGCAATTGAGAGTCCAAAAACACTTCACTGATCTCCTAAGAACTTTCATGCAACCATCAAAAATTTGTCATGAAAATCTGAAAGTGGGGATTATATGGTTAAACATCTACCAAGCGCAAGCCAACTATCAGAGGTTGGTTTGATATTCAAGGCTAGTTCTAACAAATGCTTGTTTGACTTCAAATATCATCGTCTTAGGGTGTAATGGAAATGCCGTGTTAACTATTCAAGACAGAACAGAGATGACGTTGAGGAATATATTGGCATTAGAACAATGTCATTATGTTCTTTCACCCAACATTACTCAGTACTTATTCTTTCTGTATTTTCTTATCAAGACTGAGAAAGATGTGAACATACTAATTGATAAGAAAATTATAGTGAATTGGATGGGTGTGATGCAGATGCTGTGGCTAAAATGTTTAACAATCTTTGCTCAAATGTTATTGTGTCATATATCAGTGAAGAGTATTGCTTGCTCTATGATGACTTGATTAAATTCCATGAAAATCCTCGCAACAAATACAAGGCTATCTTTTATCATGAGTACTTCAACACTCCATGGAAAAAGGCATCTACAACTGCAGCAGTTCTACTGCTTTTGCTTACTCTAATTCAAGCTATTTGTTCAGTCATCTCAGTATTTGAAGGTAAGAAACTATATACACTAAATCCTAAGTATACTGTTGTGATATTCTTATGAGGACTCTTTTATTAGCAAATTGTATCTTTCTTACAAACAAGGATTAAAATAACATGTGTCAATTTTATGTCTCCTTTCTTCTCTTTCCAATGATTGTCATGGTAGTTATTATGACACATAAGCATAGAATAGAATTAACATGCTTAGAATTAGAAATAAACTCACTTGTATCTACTTGTGTTTGCTTGGCCTTTTAGTAATTCTTTTTTCACTTCAATTAATGTAACACGTACAAAAAGGAATTAACACTATTAGTAGCACATTTTTATCTTCCACCAAACTCGTTAATCAAAGGATGACCATCCTCTATCATGCAGTTTACAACTTTCCCTACCTCCTATCAAAGCAAACCAACCTCGTATTAGGTTGGTTTTCTCTTTTACCTTTACTTGTGGGATTAAAAGTATTAAAAATAGATGGAAACATAAAGCGTGAGACTATATCTAGAAACATAAAGTGGCAAAGATGGAAAGCTACCCTAGTTCTGCATCTTCATCTGCTATGAGAACACAAATCCTTATTTCCAGGTCAGTAATGGACGAGATGTTTGGCATGATTCACTATGTTACCATCGGAATCATAGATAATAACACCAGAGAAATCAGGGAGTTGACATTTCCCTCCCATGAGTATGTTCCTCTGCCAAAGTGAACCCTCTTCTTGTGCTCACCGCAAGTGCCCATCACCTCTTCATTGTTGAATTCTATGACAGGTTCTTCTTCAAAGGCATAGCAAGAGACCCACTTGCGCCATTTGCGTGAATGAGAAGCACACATGAGCAATGAATGGCACACACCATAAGGGTCATGACAGTGAAGCCAATATGTGAAATACTTGGTAGAGGGTGGATCATTACAAGTGGCCTAGCCATGGCAAAGTCAAATATGAAAGTGTGATGATATGTTTGAAATATGAAGTTGGTATGAAAAGATGAGTAAATACATCCATATATAAGGTCCTGTGCTTTGATTTTAATTCTGAACTAGAAAATGTAGTTGGTTCTTTTTGGGGTTTGTTAGCATTTGGTTTTTGAGGTTTTGTTATTTACTGATCTCGGGGAAGAGGTTTAGGTTTTTGAGTGTAGCAGTTGCGATTTGTGTCAAGAATGTGCACAAAATGTTTTCAATCAAAATGAAACTTGGGGAGAAAATAAAGAAACAAGGATAATAACAGAAAATTAAGGTCAACAAAGTATTATGATTTTATTTAAGTTTTATCTGTCGGTTTACTTTGAGAAGGTCCACTGATAATTATCTATCGTTTTTTAGTTAAACTCCTTTATTTTCTTGAGAAATTATCTTGTTAAATAAGATTCTATTAAATTTTAACTTTAAAACATTTCAGCCATAATTATTACGTGAAATTGTTAATTTATTTCATAAATGAGACATGTTTTGATTTTCTATTTCTATATCATAGTGTATTTTACTACGACAACAACAAGATTTTTTTATCATCGTCAAACATGTTTTTCTTATAATAATAATAATAATAATAATAATAATAAATTATTGTTATTTTTAATCTTCTTTTTAGTACATCACAATTGTTATTATTATTTAAGTTTCTTTTCATTTTTTATTTATTTTAAAAAATGGAGACATGGATGGATTGTTTTTGTTTTTTTCCTAATTAATTATTATTAATCGAATATGAAAATTTTCACTGAGCTAAATGTACTAATAATACTAAAAAAGTGTCTGGAAAAAATTTATTTAAATTTTAAAAATATTAAGGAACGAAAGCGTGACTCAAATGACGTAAAAAGGAGAGGAAATAAAATATATATAAAAAGAAAATTCCTCGATTCCTGCTAATTCCTTGAGATGGAAATTAAAGAAATTTTATATTAAAATTTAGGATAACGATGCTTTAACAACATTTTTTTACAAAATTTAAATATTATCTGTATGTCATTATGTGATTACTCAAAAATTTCTCTATAATCAATAATAATAATCATAAACATCAATACAGACCAATTATAGAATGTCACATAGATGGTATTAAAATGTTGTCCAAGTATATTCTAAAAGTTATATGGAAGCTTAAGTTCCAGTGATACATTTATATTAAATTTTGGAATTTAAATTATATGTTGTGTTCGGTATGAGAGGTGGACAATTTTTTCTGTTGTTACGGGTTAGTTAGAGTTTAATGGATCCTTTGTTAACAATATTTTGACAAGGCCAAGTGTCCTATGTTATTGGATAGTTCGAAATTGTCTCTTTTATTAAAGTTCACGTGAAAAAGTTGTGCAAGACTTGTAATATTCGATTCCGAAAATACTCATCATTTTAATTTTGGAAAAGGTAAGATTACTAATGCAAAAACGTTGTTTAACGTCACACACTAAACGTCAATTAAGGATAAGCGCGACATATATTGATGATCGGTGGCATTTTTGTAAATAAGTTGGCAATATAGGTGTCTGTTAGGTCAATTTTCGACGTCTATAGAATTTTAGACGTCGTCCCTTCCAACCTGACGTCTATATTTCTGACCGTTAGATGAAAAGTCATTTCCTTCAGCCTTATAGATGTCGGTTAGTTGGGGGGCCCGACGTCTATATGGCGAAAATTAATGTTGCTCACCTACCTATCAGACATATAAACGTCGGGCTCCTGCTAACTGACGCCTATAAGTTTGCCAGACAGGTGAATAGTCATTCTTTTCAGCCTTATAAACGTCGGATCTCACCACATTGACGGGGGCCCCGACGTCTATATGGCGGAAATTAATGCTACTCACCAACCTGTCAGACATATAGACGTCGGGCTCATTCTAACTGACGCCTATATGTCTGTCAGGCAGGTGAATAATCACTCTTTTCAGCCTTATAGACGTCGGATCCCGCGACATTGGCGTCTATATACAATTCTAGACGTCAGTTGCCTCAGGTGTCGACGTCTATAATCCTACCAGGTATGTGAAAAGTCATTTGTTTCCGCCCACGAGACGTCTCATCCTGCCAAGATGACGTCTATATATAACAGAAATATTAATTTTTAAATCGAATTGACGTCATATTAGTCAGGCGTCCGACGTATTTGCTATTTTAAACGTCGGTTCTGTGTACAACAGACGTCTAATTTCGGTTAAATAACACTACGAACCAACGGTTTGCAACCAACACTTTGATCGTCTTTTCCTTTTCTCTCCGCTGCTCTGCATTTCCAAGTAAGTTTCCTCTCCTTTTAACTATTTAAAGTTGTTTTTACTCCGATAAAGTAATCTTCGATGTATTATCTCTCATTTGAACCGATTAAAATGAGTTTTTGTTTTGTTTTGGTGCGGTTTTTTGTTGTGTCTTTATGTAGCGTAGTGCACCTTATCCCTTTGCTAGTTCCCTTGTAAGTAAAACTTGCATTTTTTGGATTTCTCATGGCATTTCAACCCAAGGACAAACCTGGGTCGTTGCCTAGGTCCATTCCGACCGCCATTGAAAAAAGTATACGGTGAGAATACAGTGTATTCTCACCGTATTCTCACCGTATTCTTTTTTCATTAGAGGTCGGAATGAACCTAGGCAACGACCCAGGTTCGTCTTTGAGTTGAAATGCCATGAGAAGTCCAAAAGATGCAACTTTTTCTTACGAAGAAACTAGCAAAGGAAGGAGGTGTTACTACGCTACCCCAAGACACGACAAAAACCGCACCAAAACACAACGATCACTTCATAGACGTCGGTTAATGTACAAACCGACGTCTATGATGTCCCAAAGACGTCGGTTAATGCAATGTTTGACGGCTTTATAGACGTCCCAAGTTTTACAGACCGACGTCCATAGACGTCGGTTAGCGCAATGTCTGATGTCTTTGTAGACGTCATTCTTTGAACTTAACCGACGTCTATATCGACGTCGCATCTGCAAAAAAATGACGTCCCATTAACGTCACCCGTATAGACATCGGTTCTGGTGGTGACGTTAAAAGTCCAAAATAACTGATGTCTAAAACCTTTTCTGCACTAGTTCTCTCTTCAGTCTCCAATGTTTTGAGTTTCTGTATTCTTTCTTCACTTCTCTCCAACCTCTCTTCTTTCTCCTTGACAAAGCAAAAAAGGTCATCTGTGGCGAAACAATCCAGCGAGACTCCAGTGAAGCAATGGAAAATTCCAGTGATGGGAGCAAGGTATTTCCGCTATTCCTTTTCTCCTTTCGTGTTTTCGCTTTCCCCTTTCCTTTTCCCCTTTCCTCTTTTCCATTTCCCATTTTTCATTTAGTCTTTCCCTTTTCCCCTTTGCCATTTTGTGTTTCCTGTTTGTTAATTTTTTTTGGATTATTGTAACGTGAAAAATGTAAGTGACAACTTCATATGGTTTTATAGAATGTTAATTTTTGTAAATTTTCAGGTGGTAGATGATGTTGGTGTTTCAACCGAAGAACTTTTTCATGTAATTGTCAAAGCAGCAGCTGATAAAAGTGGAGCAGAAAAAGAAACACATAATAGTAGACGTAAAGAAGTTCTTATATATGGTTTAGAGGAACAAGAAACGCTAATTGAAGAACTCAGAAGCTGAGGCTTTTGCTTTGGAGAAGTTGCTTGAAGAGAAGAATAAAGATGAGGGTGGCAAAAAGGGCGAAGAAGGTGTTGGTGGAAGTGTTGGTTCTCATGTATTTTCATCATCACACACGGAGATTGGTTTCGATAGTACACCTGCTCAGGAACCCGACATCAACACTAAATTTGTAGGCGAGGGAGGCATTTACACTGACCAAAGCAATATCTACAAATGCATGAAGGAAGGACGACGTGTGCATTACAAGAGTCATGCGCTAAGAACCCCCTACACCGGATATGGTCCAAAATGATAATGATTTGTGCATTCAATGTTTATTGACAATAGAAGATCATTGTAGATTTTGTAGATGAAAATGGATTCTAAGAATTATTGGCAATGTTAATATATATGCAGATAATTCCATTCATCATTGTTCTTGAGTAATACATTAGTGATAACTGTCATTTGAACTCTTCTTTATCATAATTGGTGATTGAAATATTTTGAGTATAAAGTTAGTGTAAAAAGAGATTTCAATTGATGATTGTGATAATTTGTGCAAATAATTATCTAAGTAATTGATTATCCACCTATTTTTAGACATGGATTTGTGAGTAATGAGTTAGTTTATTCATCAACTATGTGGACAAAACAATCCAAATAAGTGTTTGAACCAAAGTAGGTGAAATTCATGATCATTTTTGCCCAACTCATTCCCTGGTAATCGATTACAGGGTCCTTGTAATCGATTACTAAGAGCTGATTATTGGTTTGTGAGAAAAGTTCACTGACTTTCCAACTGGAAAACTTCACTTCTCAGGATCATTTTTTGTGTCCCTTTCGCTAATTTTGGGTGTGTTTTTACGTTATTATTCCATTGTTTTAGATGAATGACTGATAGATGGATGATTGAGTTTATTAATCACTTTTTTGTGTTTTTTGCATTCATTCATAAGAATTAAGTCAATTATGGTTGAATTTGATTTAAGTGAAGTCATGACGTTATAATCAATTCATTCATAATCGAAGACATTAAGATAATAAGTAAGAAATTGAAAAATGTATTTCATTCATTAATACAAAAAAACTGACAATATTCAAAATGCAATAGAGTAATAATACTTAATTTCAAAACTGAAAAAGACTAAACTATCAAACCTAATAAGGTCTTTGTGGATCTAAGCGACGACCTATATAATTCATTTGCTCCTCTAGGTTTTCAACTCGAGTATCTTGTCAAATATGTTCCCCACAAAGGTGTAAAGATCTCGGATGTCGTCTACAATAACATATCATCTACCAATAGTTATTAAATATACAATACACATTAAGCTCTTCAGTTTCCTACTAATCATCCGATTTATGGAACAAAGACGAGGAAAAAGGAACACACAAAGTTAAAAAATCTATTGAAGGATTTTCTAAGCTTTTAATGAATTTCAAAATTTGTTGAAACTTTTGAAAAATTCTTTTAACAAATTTTGAAATTTGTTAAATGATTTTTTTTAAGAATATATTAAAAAGTTCGTTGAAAGATTTTTTTTTTTAACAAATTTCAAAATTTGTTAAATTTTTTTTTTCAAAAACATCAATAAATTTTAAAATATGTTAAAGAAGATTATTTTGGAATGTGAGAATAAAGAGAGAAATTTTAGAAGGTATAAGAAGAAACATTCTTGTGTTAACGAACCTACTTATTGGATGCATCTTATGCCACCACAACAAAGAACATTCGAAAATGATGAGAAGTCATACCACTCGAAGAGCTCAAAAACCTAAGAAGCACGATCGCAACTATAAATCAAATACCCAAAACCTTTCAAATTAAAAAGATGAAAAATTTAACCGATCCCAGGGACCAAATCGTTGATATCTGTTAGTTAGACTCAATATTTGTTTGTGACGGTTTGACCTTTAATTGTATTCAGCCTGTGTTCGGCCTTCATCTGTTAGTGACCGTTCGGTCTTGTACATGTGTTGTGTTTATCTGTTTTGTTCAGCTTTCAACTGCTATATGTCGTTCAGCCTTTAGCTGTTGTGTTCCGTTTTCTTTTCCGTTATAAGTGTCTGTGATACAGATTGTTTGCTTGGCTATATTATGGCCACTCTCTTTGTGATTGAGTATCGATGTAATTTAGTGTTCTTTCATATTTTTTCTCTAGCTTCTCTGTTATCATTCTATTTTTCTCTATTTTGCATCTGGACTCTTGTTATCTTTCCTCGCGGACCAATAAGTGGTGCCTACCGTGGGGCTGAAACAAGAAATTCCAGAAACGATGGCAACCAGTTCAACATAGAGAAATTTAATGGATCAAATAACTTCGGGTTATGGAAGATCAAAATGGAGGCAATCTTGATACAACAAGGTTGCGATGAAGCATTGAAGGGAGAGTTGAACATGGCTGCTACTCTGACGCAAGAAGAGAAGAAAAGAATGGTTGATAAGGCAAGGAGTCCAGTCATACTATGTCTTGGTAATAAGGCATTGAGGGAGGTTGTGAAGGAAAAGACTGCAGCTGGGATATGGGCAAAGTTGGAATCCTTGTACATGACAAGATCGTTGGCTCATAGGTTGTGTCTAAAACAACAACTTTTTTCGTTCAAGATGACAGAATCAAGAACCATAAAGGAGCAGCTTGCTGAATTCAGCAAAATCGTTGAAGATCTGGAGAATATTGACGTAACATTAGAAGATGAAGATAAGGTTGTTATTCTTCTGAATGCGCTTCCAAGAACCTTTGAGCACTTCAGGGATGTGTTGCTCTATGGAAAGGATCTGGTAAAACCTTAGAGAAGGTTGTGACATCAATTCGAACCAAGGAGTTCCAAAAGCTTCAAGATTCGAAGGCAACCTAAGAGGTGGCATTAGGGCTTATTAAGTTGAAAGGAAAAGGGAAAAAGCAGGGTGAAAATAGGAAGAAAAAAAACATAAGATAAGAAACAGGTGAGATGTTTCAAGTGCCAGAAGATTGGTCATATCAAGAAATATTGTCCAAAGGAGGGGAAAAGCGTTTGATGCAAGAAACTATTGATGTGGCAGAGTCTTCCGAAGGATATGAATCGGCTGGTGTTCTGATGGCTTCATCTGAAGATTCTCAAAGAAGTTGGGTCATGGATTCTAGCTGCACCTATTACATGTGCCCGATGCAGGAGTTCTTTAAAAATCTTGATCAAAAGGAGCATGGAAATGTGCTTCTTGGCAATAACAAGGCTTGTAGAGTGCAAGGAGTGGGGACTATAAGGCTGAAGATGTTTGACAACCGTAAAATGGTGCTGCAGGATGTGAGGTATGTGCCTAAACTAAAGAGCAATATGATCTCTATAAGTTCTTTTGATCTTAGGGGTTATTCCACGAAAGTTGAAGATGGAGTGATGAAAGTGTTTTATGTATATTTTGTGGTTTTCAAAGGCAGAAGAAAGAATGGCTTGTACATTCTAGAGGGTTCCACTGTCATTGGTCATGTCTCGGTAGCAAGTGAGAAGTATAAAAGTAACGCTCGGCTTTGGCATTGGAGGATGGGACATATAAGTGAGAAGGGCCTTGAAGAATTGGAAAAGCAATGTTTACTTCTGGGTGATAAACTATAGAAGCTTGATTTTTGTGACCATTATGTCTTGGGGAAATCAAACAAAATACCATTGGAAAAGGAAAACACTTAACCGAACGACCATTTGAGTATGCTCATGCTGACTTGTGGGGGTCTCCCAAAACTCAAACTCATGGTGGAGGAGCGTATTTCCTAAGCATAATTGATGATTTTTCAAGAAGAATGTGGATCTACATTCTGAAACACGAGACTGAAACATTTCAAAGGTTCAAGGACTGGCATACGCAGACCAAGAATCAATTGGGATTCAAGCTAAAATTCATGAGAACTAACAATGGTCTAGAGTTTGTTTCAGATGAATTTAATGAATTCTGTAAAGAAAAAGGGGTCAAGAGGCACAGGACTATGGTTGGAACTCCTTAGTAGAACGATTTGGCTGAAAGAATGAATACAACAATTCTGGAGATGGTTCAGTGCATGCTTCTTGGATCAGGGTTGTCAAAAGCTTTCTGGGCATAGGCTTCTAATACGGTAGTATGCCTGATCAACAGGAGTCCTTCTTCTACTCTCAATCATAAAACACCAATGGATGTTTGGAGGGGACAACCAGCAGATTACTCCAACTTAAGGGTGTTTGGTTCTTTGGCGTTTGCTCATGTCAAAGGGGATAAGCTAGAGGCTCGAGCGGTGAAAAGTGTATTCCTTGGATATGTTAAAGGAGTTAAGGGATACAGGCTATGGAGGTTGGATGTTAAACCTTCAAAAGTGGTCATCAGTAGAGATGTCATTTTTATGAGACAAGAATGGCTATGCATGCTAAAAATCCTGAATGTGAGAAGAGTAAGACGGTCATTGAGGTGGAGCATGTTACTGATGAATTACAAAGAGGTTCTATCATAGATCTTGAAGATGATGCAGATGGAACATTTGTTGATGCTAGTTAATCAAGAAGAGTTGATAATTAATTGAGGAATTATCATCTTGTTCGTGATAGGTAAAGAAGGATCTTTAAGCCAACCAAACGGTTTGGAGAGGCTGATCTAATTTACTACGCCCTAAATGCTGCTGAATATCTTGAAAGCACGGATGAGCCGAGAAGTTTCAAGGAGGCTATTGATAGCAGTGAACGACAACTTTGGCAAGGTGCTATGAAGGAAGAGCTTGAAGCTTTAGGAAGAATAACACCTAGAGATTGGTGGATCTGCCAAAGGGTAAGAAGGTCATAGGTTCAAAATGGATCTTCAAGAGAAAGAAAGTTGTACCGAGAGGTGAGAAAGCAAGGTGCAAAGCGAGGCTTGTAGACAAAGGCTTCACTGAGGTTGAAGGTATTGATTACCATGAGATCTTTGCTCCTATGGTAAAACATTGTTTAGTCAAAGTCCTAATGGCTATCGTCACTCATCACAATTTAGACCTAAAACAATTGGATGTTAGAATTGTGTTTCTGCATGGAGACTTTAAAGAAACCATTTATATGAAATAGCCAGAGGTATTTGCTTTGGATAATAGGGTATGCCTGCTGCAGAAGTCTCTATATGGCTTAAAGCAAAGTCCAAGGCAATGGTAGAAGAAATTTGATGATTTCCTGATAAAGTTGAACTTGAAGCGGTGCAATTATGATGACTGTGTGTATACTCTGAATCGTGGTAGTGAGGTATTGTATCTTTTACTATATGTGGATGACTGATGAGTCAATATTTTCTTGACTTCACTTAGTTTATTGTGCTAGAATTAATCAGGAAATTGTGCTTAAATGTCTGGTATTTCCCTGTTTTTGCTAATTGTGCTTAATTTTACCAGAAATTCTTATTTAATTCATTTGAATTATCTGAGCTAATTAGTTACATTATTGATTGCATGGAAAATTTTGGAAATACAATTCGGAACATTTGGAAGGATGTCACATGATTCAAGACTCTTCACAAAATAAGTGTGTGCAAGAAGATGAGCACTATGGTGATTTTACCCTTTGGGCTTGTGGAAAAGGGTGCTTCAATTGAAAGAGGGGGTGACATCCAGCAAAAAGAAGTGGTTGTCACGGCCTTGTAGGAGGCACATGCGGTGCAGAAGTGGTGATTTAAATGAAGTGCATTATTGCTCGAATAGCACACTGCACACGCACATTACATATTTTATTTTAATCTTAGAAGAAGTGTGTGATGTCTTGGGATGGGGAGAAGTTGATTTCGTTTAGGGAAAATGTCCAGCACGTGATGGGCTTAAAGCAAAGATCAGTTGTCACACCCAAGAGCAACGACTACATTAATCCATGCAGCAGCACATTAAATAAAAAGAGAAAAAGGTGTCACGGTCTGCCCAAGCAAGTCCAGCTACTGTCACGACCCAGGGAAATATGCATTCACGTCCAAAAGAGCTGCCACGGAGGTGCATATGGCTACATGTCCAGCTGCCACCCAAGCACACAGCAGCCCACATTGAAACTGAATTCCACCACCTGAAGAAATCAACATGCATCTAGCCTTCACGAAGAGAGCATGGTTACATATGAAGGCCACCACCCACGCTGCAACACGTTGCAGCCCACATTGAAAAAGAAGTTGCCACGCGTCCATTGGGCTTGGCAGCAGCACACACAGTAGCAACAACTCCTTCATTCTTCAAGCTTCAAGCTTCTTCGTAGAGTAAGCAAAGTGCAGCCCATGCTCCAGCAGGTCCAGCGGAGGGAATCATCTTTCAATTTAAGGGCACATGTGTTCTTGAGAAAAGAGGGAAGCCGCCACGGGAGAAAATTTTATTCTTTGGAGAAGGGTTGCAATGGAGGGCTATGGTTGAAGAGAGAAGTGGACGGTGGTTTCAGCAGAGGAGAACCTCACCTTTTCTTATTCTTTTTTTTAAGAAGTTGATTTTAATTTCATTTAGAATGCTGCGAATGAAAATTTTTTTTTAAAAATATATGGTAAGAGATATTATACTCATCTGTGATGTGACGTGACTCTCCATTGCCATCGGTTGTAATAACTGCTAACATTACTACTAATAATAAAACAAATAAAAATAAAAAGCAGTCACCCCATCTCAATGAACCATTTGTGCAAAGTTGAAACTTAAGATTAGTCTTTTTATAATATATTACTGTAATGTTATCAGATTTCTATAATTTCATGAAACAAGTATAAGAAGATAAGATGTTAGGGTTAAGTTTTGGAGAAAAGAATATATTGGTATGACATAGATGCATAGAAGAGAGAGTATGAATAAAATTACCAGGAAAGAAGAAAGGAAGAAAGCAAGGCAACAGAAGAAGGTCCAAAGAAAGAATCAGCCATGATAGCTGCACAATGGGAAATAAACTGGAGCTTCCATTTGCCACGTTTCCAACCTGTGCAGCATTGATGCTCTTTACATTGAACTCACGTATCAGTACACGATCAAGTTTCCAATTATACCTGCACCACCGAGTGACATACCTGCCGTTGAACCTGTTCCAGTTTTAACCATTAATAAACAATTAATTAACTGATTAATATATATTATCGATTAATGATGCTCACAGGCAAAGAAAGAGAGAAGAAGACCGACCAATTATGAAGGGAAAACTTCTCCAACCACCTCTGCTGCTGTCACTGTTCATCCTCTGTTTCTCCGCCACTTGTTCTACTGTCACACGTTCTTTCACTTCCACTTCAGAATCAAACCACAAAACCCATCTGGTCCGTTTTTTATAGGACATGTTTCTCTTCTTACACGTTTTTCTTTTGTTTTCTTTACTTAAATTGTATTTCTTAAAATATTTGCCAACGTCAAAGAATAGACGTTTGACTACCAATAATTAGCTAAACAATGCATACATTTGCCATAATCGCACATGCACTATATATTTCAAACTCTCACTCACACTGCATAATTGATGATTTTCCTTTTTCATATTCTTAGTTTTTTTCTGTATCTCTATTTATCAGATAAAACAATAATTGCTAATGAAAAATCATTGTCTAAGAAACATTATTGGCGAAATTTTTATAAACTAAGTCTATCACTACCTGTGATATTTATGAGACCATTGCTCTGGTGAGTTTATCACCAACCACTACCTAGTGTATCATGAATTCGTTGTCGTTCTGTGTGTTGACTTGTTCCCTCCTTTGACCCCACCACTCGTTTGTGGTTTTTCTCGAAGGATGATAGCTGAGCTTCCCGCATCATCTCTTATTTATTAATATCTTTGATAACATATTATTAATTAAAGATAAAATCAAATTATAAGTCAAAAGTTAAATTTCAATCCAATATATTGATCTACTTATATGTTATTTTAGTGTTATAATAACATTTTTAATTTGAATACTTTCAAACGATAGTTATATATAGATATCATTAAAAGTCATGTTAAATTTTAAACGAGTTTTATTTTTCACTTTTTTTTTGTTGGTTGTTCTTCTCGCATGGTTTTTGAAGTGCTATAAAAAGAGAAGAATGAGTCTACTTTTATGAGAAGAAGAAGAAGAATGATTGTGTTTTTGCAGGAAAAAAGAAGAAAGAATATATAGTTAGTGTGTTGTTGTTATAAATATTTTATTATAGTAATGAATGACAATAGTTTTTCTAAAGTAACAATTGACAGGGATCTGATTTATTTAAAATATTTATATTAGTTTTCTAAAGTAATGTGTTTTTAATAAAATGCTTAATTTATTAATATATTTTTTCAGAAAGTTTTGTTTTAATTAAATAAAAGTGGATTCTTATCTCAATGGGAATATTTTTGTAATACACTTAAGAAAAAATTGTTTTTGAAAAAGATAGTTTCCTAAGAATATTACTTTTTGAAAGGTAAACAAAACATAAAATAGCCAGAGACGATTCTTCTATTTATCACACTTCAACCTCTAGTACGATCCATTATAGTAATAATATTCTTTGACTAAAAATAGATATGCAATTCCAATCTCTTTTTTTTTTTTTGTATAAATTCAAGTGCATAATGGAAGAAATTGGATTATATACATAAAAAAACTATGTGAAATGCAAATGCGCGAATTATTAATTAAATACGCTAGTTATTTTAATTATTCATATATTAGCAGAAAATTTTCAAGCAATTTACCTTATTCAGAAATTATTAGATGGTATAAAGTCAATGGGCCATTTTAGTAAATACCTTGCAACCAACACAAAATTTCAATTGCAAAATTATTAAAGTTGAGCATGATTGCACTCTGACCATTAAAACAATAGATAAGTTACAGGTACAGAATCAAATCAAAAAATAAATTTATTCGAGGCACTCAATCAATATTGAGTGAGTATACATAAGGATAAATAAGGTTTATTCGTTACACAATTCACAACAACAAAAGATTATACATTATTCATTTTATTATTTATCAAATATTTGTTTAAAAAATATCTACACATATTTTAAAATTTATAAGTATATTTACATATATTAAAAAAAATATTTTATAAATTTTTAAAATAAAATTTAAAAAAAATTAGAAAAAATATAAAATATAATATATATTAAATTAAATATAAATTAAAATTTAATTTTAATTAAACTTAATTTAATAAAATAGAAATTAATTTTAATTTAATTTAATATAAAATTAAATTTAAATTATTTTAATAATAAATATTTACAAATATAAATAATATAATAATAAATAAGTATTATCATCTCTGATACCTTTACAACATCAAAACCTCTGTCCTATTAGCATATATATTTTTAAGGAAATAATTGGAACAATAATTAAACATACAAATTATTTCTCCTATAATGAACCTTAATTTCATTAAGGTTTCGGATTGAGATGTTACATGAAATGTTGATAAGGATAATTAACCACGATTGAGACTTAGAATTAATCACACGAAAAAAACTTGAGAGTGTGAGTGGAGATTTGTCATCATTCAAGTTTTACCACAAGGGTCAAATCACACTATCACGAACTGCAAGGATAATGGGTGTGGATGTTTAAAAATATGTTTAGAGAGAATTTAAAAAAAAAATCTACAAATAAACATGTTGCACACCAAAAATAAATTAATGTATATTACGAAGAATATGAAATATTATTAGAGCTGGCTGATATCTTAAGCTAATGAAGAATCGAACATTATACGAGACTCATGCATTTTTCTATCTTCCTCAGTCTCTAAAATATTATTCCTTAGCTTTACTTTTTATAATTGGTTCCAAATTAGGATTTAAAGCACCTGGAATTGAAAGGAAGAGGAGACAGAACATTTTAAAATAAAAGATTATTGCAAACCATCGTATGGATGGAATGAAGGGAATATTTTTAAATAGTTAAATATTGTTATAATTTAAATAATTAATATTGATACTTTATGAACTAAATGTTGATTTTAGAAGTCTTAGTACTCTGGAGTCCGATCATCCATGACACTGTAACGTTAATCAACTGATAATTTACTATTTAAAGTAGAATTGTCAAAATGAATTATAATCTGCAAGTTAATCCGACTCATCAAGGATTTGAATTGGATTAAATTTAAAAGAAATGTAATTTTTTATGCGGGTTAGTTTTTAACCTAGCTTACTTAGAACCCGGCTTACCGGATTCAACCTGTGGTGAGCCGAGCTGACTCACCAACCCACCTGTAGATGGTGATAAAGAAGAAGATGTTTTAAGAAGGGAAAAATATTATAGATTTGTTTATTCAAGACTTTAATATTTTAAATAGATAAGTGATACAAAAATTATTTGTTCGTCTTTTGTACATGTTTCTTTATTACGTTTGGATTGTATGATACTTTTTTCTTTATTTTGAATTGTTTTTGGAGTTTAACATCATTTTAGTGTCACATTTATTTAGATTTGAATTAAAAAAATTATATTTTTTTAATTGAAAAAAAACTTATAAGGTCGGGATAGGTTCCAATTTTTTCAGCTCGTTAATAAATGAACCGGGTTAGGTTGACTCACTAAGTTATCAACCGGTAGTGAACCGGGTCGGGTTGAGCTGGGTTATCCATTTTGACAGCTTTATAAAGTATACTCATAAAAAAACACCATAGTGTAAGAAAAAAAAAAATATATATATATATATATATATATATATATATATAAACAAATCATTTATGGTACTAATTAAAACTAAATACTTAAGGATTGATCATATCAATTCTTTCAATACTTATATTGTCTAACAGAATCAAAACTCGTAAATTTTATGAATTTTGTACCATATTTTTCTGTAAATACGAATGTAACTCAAACCACTCACAGTTAAACTCTTTGGTTTGAAGTCCTAACAACTTTAAACAAGAACATATTCACACGTCAATATTAATAATTTAATGATTTTTATGAGAATAAATAATTGATAGATTGAAAATTTAAATTTTTTAAAATAATGTGATGGTATCCAGAAAAAAAAATACAAGTATAAAAAATACATTTTCGGGGTAAAAAAAAATATTTGAAGATATATGATAAAAAGAAATTAAACACCACAAAAAGCTTAATTCTTTTAAATATTTCAAAATAACAGAAAAATAAACAGTTATTGAAAAGAAAGAATAGCATGGGCCGAAACGATAATACACTTCTATTGCTGTACCCAAACTTTAAGTATACAAAAAAAAAAATAGAAGAAAAGCTTTTGAAAAGAGGGTTTTTATGCACCTCCAAAGTTTATTTATTTACCTCCAAACTTTGTCTCAATGCTTAAATTATCTTTCAAGAATAAATTATTTTTCTCTCTCTTATAATTATCTCACCACCAACAACTCATTTTTACTCTCACTTCTTGTTAACATATCGTATTTCCCTTCCTTTAATTTAATTGGATGAGTTTATTAGATTTTGAAATTCAATTAAATAATTTATCAAATTTTGAAATCCATAATTCATCAGATTTTGAAATAGAATGAAAACCAAATTTTATTTTAGATTTCGAAATCTAGTAACCACTTTTATACTCATTTGATATTCATATTCTCAAAGTTTGAAATTCTTATTATTGTATTTTATTTTCATTTTTATTTTTTAAATCTTGTTGTTTTCAATTTTTTAAATGTGTTTTACCTGTTTTAGTAAATTATATGTTAAAATATTTAAATATTAAAAATATATTAATTTATATTAAAATATCAGATTAAACCAATTAAAATAGTTAATAAATTTTATTTCAATTTTTATTAAATTAAAATTGATTCAAATAAAATATATTTTATTTTTATGTTAATTCAAATAATATATAAAAGAAATCTATACTGATTAAAATATTTATTAAATTTTAATTTTAATAAAATTTGAACAAATATGTTATCATCATTTTGAAATTTTAACAATAAACATTTGAATCCATTTTAGCAAAATATTAAATAAAATTTATAAAATATTTTAAAATCAGGTAAGCGGATTTTATTTTAGTATAATTTATAGTTAATTAGATTCCATTCAAGTTTAATTTAATATATGTTAACTGGATTTCGGTTAACATATTTATTTAAAATATATTTTAAATTAAATTAAATATTTAAAAAATATAATTTAGTTTCACTGGTGAATTCTGTTATAATAAATGAAAATAGTAAAAATTAATATATTATTATAATAATTAATGATGGAAAATTATATCATTAATATTATTATACTAACATTTATAATATCATTAATAGTATTATATCAGTTATATTATCTTTAGTAGTATTAATAATAAATTATTTGTAAATTAAAGTACATACATATATAATTTTTAATTATTAAATTTTGAAATCCCATGTTTATGAAATTTGAAAGTTTAAAAAAATAAATCTTGAATTTCGAAATCCAAGAAAAATAAATAAAGTACATAAATATATAATTTAAAATTATTAAATTTTTGTTTATCAAAATTTGAAACTTTAAAGAAATAAATCTTGAATTTCAAAATCCAATAGAAATAAATATAGGATTGTGAAATTTAAGACAAATAAATATTGAATTTTGAAATTTACAAGAAATACATACCAGACTTCAAATTAAAATTTATATTTTTTTGTAATTTCGAAATTTGGTATTGATTTTTTTCGAATTTCAAAATAAATGTTAAATTTCGAAATGAGGAACAAATGGGATTGAACTTCGAAATCATTTTAGTTTCTTAAAATAGTTTTGAAATTGATAAGTTTTTTATTCAAATTTTTGAAACTTGATATTCAATTTGAAATCTAGTAAATTCTTTAAAATAAATTTTGAGATTAAATGAGTTTTTTAATTAGATTTCAAAATTGAAATCTGACGAGTTCCTCAGTCGAATTTCAAATTTGATAAGTTCTCCAATCAAATTTTGATCACGTTTCGAAATTTGGTGAATTTTTTCATCAGATTTTGAAATCAAGTAAGTTCTTCAGTCATATTTCAAAATTTTGTGAGTTATTTAGTTAGATTTCAAAATATGGTATGTTTTTTTTTTGAATTTTAAAATCCAGTGAGTTCTTTACTTGAATTTATGATGATTTATTCATACAGATTTCAAAATATAGTGAATTCTTCTATCAGATTTTGAATTTTGAGTGGTTTTGTAAATTGAATTTTGAAATCAAGTCATATTTTAAATAAATTTTAAAATAGGATAATTTCCTAAACTGAATGGAGTGATTTCTATATTGAATTTTGTAATAGAGTGATTTCTATATTGAATTTCAAAATTCAATAATTTTTTAAATCAAATTTTGAATTTAGATACATGAAAAAATTACCCGTGAAGAAGATAATGGACGAAGACAACACAATAAATGGGTTTTGGTAAGCTGTGCCTTATTTTTTTTTTATATAAAATTTTACAAAAAGGAAAAAATAATAAACATTAAATTATTTAGTATATAATTTGTATGAGCAAAATGAAAAAAATGAGAAGGATAGAAAAAGTTAGGGGTACACAAAGAAACAATGGAGCCCCTACAAAATTGCTGGACCAAACTTTAATAGTCTATTTCAATAAGTTCGACCCTATCGTCTGAAATATTTTCTAAAGTAAATGCAATATTTGCACAATAAAACAGAAAACCACGGCAACAAACTAAATTTTACACTTTGGTTTAAACATTTCACTACATTTTTATGATGATATTTTCTTTTTAATGAAAAAAATGTAATGTTTATGGCCAATAATTCTTTTAAGAATTCAAGGTTTATAATCAACGATTTTTTTCTTTAACACCAAAATTTAATTTATTTTTTCATATTTTATAATTATATTGTCGGTATGAAAAATTAATAAAGTATCGTGCTCTTTTATTCACAAAATATTGAATCCAATATCCTTTTTAAAAGACTTAGTTCGCTATCTCTTAAACTATTTTGTTTATTATTATAATATAATGCTATAATTGTCAATGTATTTGATAACAAAATAAGTTCATTTTGTTAAACTTCACTGTTTTTTCAGTCAAATAAAGATCCTCATTACACTTATTGCTTAATTTGAATATATCTAAAAACCACATCGAATTATTTAAGAATAAAGAGATAAAAAAGAAATTCATAAATAAATTGAGAAATAATAAAATACTAATTTAGAATATTTTTATTCAGTATTTCTTAATATACTGTGTTAAAAATTAAAAATAAATATTCCACTAGATTGAAAATTAAAATTTTAATGCTCTAAGCACTTAAATCTAACTTTTAATCTGCAAGGAGTAAAGTCGATTTCCAATGTTATAAGAACTAAGTTTAAACTTTTAAAATTCACACTAACTAAAATCAAACTTTTAATTTTTCTAGAAGCGAAATAAATTTACACCCATCACGAGTTTTAAAGGAATAAGTATTTATTTTTCTTACTTTATTGCAAGATATTTTTCAATTACGTGATGTTCAAACACTGTTCTAATATTCACAAAAAAGTCAGAAACAAGGGAGGACTAATTTATAATTGAAACCTATAATAAAAAAACAGACAATCTTGTAACATGAACTTTCTGTTTTTTCTTTATAATGCCCAAATATATAAACAAATTACCTTTTGTAATAAAAAAACAAGTTTGGAATATAAATAATTTTTACTTATTTTACCAAATAAAATGTGAAGAATGCGGACAAATTATATTATCTAAATTTTTGAATTTTTATTGAATATATTTATGGAAAGAAACAACTAAAACTTAAAAGAAAAAACAAAACTTTTTTCTTAACTTTGCCAAAATTAAAAGAAAAATGAAATATATTTTTTTTAATGGAAAAGAGATATTTACATGCGTTAATTAAGATATAAAAAATATAAATGTTTTATTTTTAGTATTATCATTTTGAAATTAAAAAATTGTTTGTTTATATCCTAATGAATCCAACGTACAATTTTCTATTGTTTAGTGCTTTACGTATACAAAATACCAATGTTTTACAACAATTCCAGGTACAACAAGTACTAGTATATATTTAAGTTTTGATGCATGATCAACTCTAGTGCACTTTTTCTTCTAAATCAAAATAATCGTGTAAGTATAGATGAAACAAATCCTCATTTAATTTTTTTTTTATCATAAGTGCTCGTATATGTTTTGTTATACTCCATTTGAATACTCCTTCAATTTAAAAATTTCTTGATGTTAATTAAGTATTAACTTTCCAATGTATTGTCCTACTATAATGTCTATATAACTTATATCAATTCTAACAAATGAGCTGTAAAACTTCATTTATAACGCAATTAATCAAATATGTATTCCTGTACGTAAAAGAAGTTTGTATGAATAATGATTATGTTTAAAAGATTTTAAATCGAATAAAAAGTCTAATTCCAATAATGACAACATTGTGAATCTTTGCATACATCATGTGCTAATACACGATCAATTAATATTCGTGTCAAACTACTTTTCTAACATTATTTCATTTTAGATATTTATCGAATTTTCTCCTAACACAATGTATATGACATATAACAATATGTTAGATCACTTCAACAAGTACACGTGTAAGATATCTGTATCTAATATTTGTATAATAATATTTATAACAAATTTATGAACTCCTATATGCATACATGTGTTTATTTTTTATAACAAAAAATAGTGAAATTATCATTATAACTATACAATTAAATATAAATAATTTTTACAATTTTACTGTAAATATTTTATAGGTAATCTTTTATTTGAAAAAATGGTCAAGTTAAAAAAACAGCATTAAAAAATGGTTAAATCTAATAAACAATCACTTAAATAATAAAATTAATAAAATAAACATTTTAATTTATTTATTTTATTTAAAAGTGAAATTGAAAAATAAATATAGATATAAATGAAAAATATTTTATTTATATATAAGTATGGATATAACAAACTCACACATTTACCAATATATATATATATATATATATATATATTTTATTTTTTTTCTTTTCACGATTTGTAGAAAAAATGACCAAACTTGATTGTGAGGCATTAGTTTAGGTGTTGTATATCTGATATCTATTGTTTTCTTCTCTTAGTTCATGATTTTTCTTAGAATTTATCTTCCTTCTAAGTCTATTGTACCATGAAGCCTATGAAGAAACTAACAAAAGTTGGCTAATGATTTGATGCATACGGTGCTTGATAACTTGCTGAAAATTAGGTTTTCCATATCTATATGTTGGCCATTCTTTCACTTTTGGTCTTTTGGTATACCACATGAAAGTGTACCCTTGCATCCAAGACCATGCAAGTTTCGCACCCAAGTGCAAAACATTCTCAAATTAAAACCATCTAATTGTGATGAGCGTATTAGATTAACACCCATTAGCCACTGTTCAATTACTCAATCATAAGCATCAATTTTGACCATCAAAATCGTGTAAAAAGTGGGTATTTGAGGAATCAAAACCCTCTAATCCACGTCAGCTAAAATACCATGATCAATCGGTCCAAAATAATTTATTATCAGCTTATAAATAAATAAATAAACAAATGAATAATTTCAATCATTGTTGCCATTGACTTTAATAATCAAGGTCATGATATCTAATTCGAAAAGAACTGGTGTTTCTTTTGATGATGAGGAAAGGAGCTTTTCACCAAACACTGCCGTGATATGAAAAGGTGACCACGTGTCTCACATACAAAGTGCCACGTCAAGATACGAATAAGGACTTAGGACCGCAGGTTTGTAGAGAATCTGAACACTTATACAGTAATCAATAAAGAGAGGGTCAACAGGAGAAATGGCACGTCGCAGTAAATAAATAAAAAAAGAAGGGCAGGAGAGGGAGCTGAAAATGGAATACTTAGAACAACAGGGACGCTTGAAGGAGAGAGAGGCAAAAGACAAAATGGCCCATCCCAACAAAGCCTTATTCTCTCTCGTTTTAAAAGACACCTTGTGGTTTTCTTTACACTTTGCTCGGTCTTGCTCTCTCACCCTGCGTCTTCCCTATCGTTCGTGCGCTTCTCGAACAATCTCCTCTTACCGATCTCATTACTGTAAGCTATGGACTTCCAATCCGTCGCCCTAATTTTTCGATCCAATTTTATAATCAATTATTGTATAGATCCCTAATGCATTTGCGGATTATGTTTTGCTATTGATTTCCCGGATCATTGCTATTGTCCATCAATTTGTTATCTCTCTGCTGTTTTTTAATTTTTAAATTCATAATTTGTCTTTGTCTTTGTCTTTGGCTCTGGGATTTTTTCGGATTTCGATTTTGTTAGCTTTGAACAATTGTGATTAGGTCTTCAATTGCCAATTATTCCCTTTCTGCCTGTGTAATTTTATGCTCCGTATTAGTGTTTGGTTGATGTGAGGTTTCTCAGTTGTGTACTTCAATCTACTTATTTATTTTATTTGGATTTATGTATAAGGATTAAAACTGTGTTTTATGGTTGTAGTTCACTTTCCTTGTGACATCGTTATTTGTATTTCGAACTTTTCATATTATCAAATGCTTCACTCTTTTTATGATATCTATTTTTTCATAGTATCTTAAAGTGATTGTGTAACAGTGCTAAGCGACGTTATTATGTTGTTGCGTCAAGGGGTCTATGCTAACTTGCACCATCATAGTTTTTGTTGAGTTCCTGAGGCAAAATAGTATATATTT
>JAFNIE010000869.1:0-23087 GCA_027742785.1 Vigna reflexopilosa | reverse complement strand
AATTTTTTTAAATTGTTTAAAAAATGTTATAGAACGTAATACTTAATTATGTTAATCAATTGGTTGTATTGATTCAGGTTACGTATTTATAGATAATCTATTAATTTATATCATAATCCATTAACATAACTGATATATAATCAATTATCGTACTAATCAATATTATATGAAGTTTGCTTTAAATAAATTTCATTGATAATAAGTTATTTACTAAAATAATTAACTAATGTACTCATATTGGGTTTTCAGATTAAATAATTAACCATATAATTTATTATCTTGAAAAAAAATTTATTAGATTAGAGTGTTATATCATTTTACATGAAAAAAAAAGACTTCATAAAAATTCAAGGCTATAACTTTGAATCAATTTAAATGAAGTTCTCTATCTTTCAAGAATCCTTCGATCAATCCGTCGGATTTTTATCGACGGAAATGTATCTGTCGGTAAATTTTCATTACCGACGGATTTACTGACGGATTTTGAATTTTATTTATCGAAGGACAAAAGTCTTCGGTAAATCCGTCGATAACTGACATACACATTACCGACGGACATGGGCCTTCGGTAAATCCGTCGGTAATGTCAATGTCACTTACCGACGGTTTTACCGAAGGCTTTTGGCTGTCGGTAAAAAAAGCGGGAATTTACCGCCCGTTATTTCACTTACCGACATTACCGACGTATTGACCGAAGGCCTAGGTTCGGTTTGTTCGTATAATTTGTAACAGACCTTATGATTTTTTGTAAAGTTTTAAATATTTGGGCATGTTAGGATATTCAGAACTTATTGTAAATTCGTGAACTATCCTATCATATTATTATATGTTGACTCCTTTATATAGTTTTAATCTATATTTTTGGATGTTACATATATTAGTTTCAAATTATTTTTTAAGAGAACCATAATTTTTTTAAATTGTTTAAAAAATTCTATAGAACGTAATACTTAATTATGTTAATCAATTGGGTTGTATTGATTCTAGTTACGTATTTATAGATAATCTATTAATTTATATCATAATCCATTAACATAACTGATATATAATCAATTATCGTAATAATCAATATTATATGAAGTTTGCTTTAAATAAATTCATTGATAATAAGTTATTTACTAAAATAATTAACTAAGTTATTCATATTGGGTTTTCAGATTCAATAATTAACCATATAATTTATTATCTTGAAAAAAATTTATTAGATTAGAGTGTTATATCATTTTACATGAAAAAAAAGACTTCATAAAAATTCAAGGCTACAACTTTGAATCAATTTAAATGAAGTTCTCTATCTTTCAAGAATCCTTGGATCGATCCGTCGGATTTTTACCGATGGAAATGTTGGCATCGGTAAATTTTCATTACCGACGGATTTAACGACGGATTTTGAATTTTATTTATCGACGGACAAAAGTCTTCGGTAAATCCGTCGATAACTGACATACACAGTACCGACGGACATGGGCCTTCGGTAAAACCATCGGTAATGTCAATGTCACTTACCGACGGTTTTACCGAAGGCTTTTGGCTGTCGGTAAAAAAAGCGAGAATTTACCGCCCGTTATTTCACTTACCGACATTACCGAAGGCCTAGGTTCGGTTTGTTAGTATACTTTGTAACAGACCTTATGCTTTTTGTAAAGTTTTAAATATTTGGGCATGTTAGGATATTCAGAACTTATTGTAAATTCGTGAACTATCCTATCATATTATTATATGTTGACTCCTTTATATAGTTTTAATCTATATTTTTGGATGTTAGATATATTAGTTTCAAATTATTTTTTAAGAGAACCATAATTTTTTTAAATTGTTTAAAAAATGTTATAGAACGTAATACTTAATTATGTTAATCAATTGGTTGTATTGATTCAGGTTACGTATTTATAGATAATCTATTAATTTATATCATAATCCATTAACATAACTGATATATAATCATTATCGTACTAATCAATATTATATGAAGTTTGCTTTAAATAAATTTCATTGATAATAAGTTATTTACTAAAATAATTAACTAAGGTACTCATATTGGGTTTTCAGATTAAATAATTAACCATATAATTTATTATCTTGAAAAAAAATTTATTAGATTAGAGTGTTATATCATTTTACATGAAAAAAAAAGACTTCATAAAAATTCAAGGCTATAACTTTGAATCAATTTAAATGAAGTTCTCTATCTTTCAAGAATCCTTCGATCAATCCGTCGGATTTTTATCGACGGAAATGTATCTGTCGGTAAATTTTCATTACCGACGGATTTACTGACGGATTTTGAATTTTATTTATCGAAGGACAAAAGTCTTCGGTAAATCCGTCGATAACTGACATACACATTACCGACGGACATGGGCCTTCGGTAAATCCGTCGGTAATGTCAATGTCACTTACCGACGGTTTTACCGAAGGCTTTTGGCTGTCGGTAAAAAAAGCGGGAATTTACCGCCCGTTATTTCACTTACCGACATTACCGACGTATTGACCGAAGGCCTAGGTTCGGTTTGTTCGTATAATTTGTAACAGACCTTATGATTTTTTGTAAAGTTTTAAATATTTGGGCATGTTAGGATATTCAGAACTTATTGTAAATTCGTGAACTATCCTATCATATTATTATATGTTGACTCCTTTATATAGTTTTAATCTATATTTTTGGATGTTACATATATTAGTTTCAAATTATTTTTTAAGAGAACCATAATTTTTTTAAATTGTTTAAAAAATTTTATAGAACGTAATACTTAATTATGTTAATCAATTGGGTTGTATTTATTCTAGGTTACGTATTTATAGATAATCTATTAATTTATATCATAATCCATTAACATAACTGATATATAATCAATTATCGTAATAATCAATATTATATGAAGTTTGCTTTAAATAAATTTCATTGATAATAAGTTATTTACTAAAATAATTAACTAAGTTATTCATATTGGGTTTTCAAATTCAATAATTAACCATATAATTTATTATCTTGAAAAAAATTTATTAGATTAGAGTGTTATATCATTTTACATGAAAAAAAAGACTTCATAAAAATTCAAGGCTACAACTTTGAATCAATTTAAATGAAGTTCTCTATCTTTCAAGAATCCTTGGATCGATCCGTCGGATTTTTACCGATGGAAATGTTGGCATCGGTAAATTTTCATTACCGACGGATTTAACGACGGATTTTGAATTTTATTTATCGACGGACAAAAGTCTTCGGTAAATCCGTCGATAACTGACATACACAGTACCGACGGACATGGGCCTTCGGTAAAACCATCGGTAATGTCAATGTCACTTACCGACGGTTTTACCGAAGGCTTTTGGCTGTCGGTAAAAAAAGCGAGAATTTACCGCCCGTTATTTCACTTACCGACATTACCGAAGGCCTAGGTTCGGTTTGTTAGTATACTTTGTAACAGACCTTATGCTTTTTGTAAAGTTTTAAATATTTGGGCATGTTAGGATATTCAGAACTTATTGTAAATTCGTGAACTATCCTATCATATTATTATATGTTGACTCCTTTATATAGTTTTAATCTATATTTTTGGATGTTACATATATTAGTTTCAAATTATTTTTTAAGAGAACCATAATTTTTTTAAATTGTTTAAAAAATGTTATAGAACGTAATACTTAATTATGTTAATCAATTGGTTGTATTGATTCAGGTTACGTATTTATAGATAATCTATTAATTTATATCATAATCCATTAACATAACTGATATATAATCAATTATCGTACTAATCAATATTATATGAAGTTTGCTTTAAATAAATTTCATTGATAATAAGTTATTTACTAAAATAATTAACTAATGTACTCATATTGGGTTTTCAGATTAAATAATTAACCATATAATTTATTATCTTGAAAAAAAATTATTAGATTAGAGTGTTATATCATTTTACATGAAAAAAAAAGACTTCATAAAAATTCAAGGCTATAACTTTGAATCAATTTAAATGAAGTTCTCTATCTTTCAAGAATCCTTCGATCAATCCGTCGGATTTTTATCGACGGAAATGTATCTGTCGGTAAATTTTCATTACCGACGGATTTACTGACGGATTTTGAATTTTATTTATCGACGGACAAAAGTCTTCGGTAAATCCGTCGATAACTGACATACACATTACCGACGGACATGGGCCTTCGGTAAATCCGTCGGTAATGTCAATGTCACTTACCGACGGTTTTACCGAAGGCTTTTGGCTGTCGGTAAAAAAAGCGGGAATTTACCGCCCGTTATTTCACTTACCGACATTACCGACGGATTGACCGAAGGCCTAGGTTCGGTTTGTTCGTATAATTTGTAACAGACCTTATGATTTTTTGTAAAGTTTTAAATATTTGGGCATGTTAGGATATTCAGAACTTATTGTAAATTCGTGAACTATCCTATCATATTATTATATGTTGACTCCTTTATATAGTTTTAATCTATATTTTTGGATGTTACATATATTAGTTTCAAATTATTTTTAAGAGAACCATAATTTTTTTAAATTGTTTAAAAAATTTTATAGAACGTAATACTTAATTATGTTAATCAATTGGGTTGTATTGATTCAGGTTACGTATTTATAGATAATCTATTAATTTATATCATAATCCATTAACATAACTGATATATAATCAATTATCGTAATAATCAATATTATATGAAGTTTGCTTTAAATAAATTTCATTGATAATAAGTTATTTACTAAAATAATTAACTAAGTTATTCATATTGGGTTTTCAAATTCAATAATTAACCATATAATTTATTATCTTGAAAAAAATTTATTAGATTAGAGTGTTATATCATTTTACATGAAAAAAAAGACTTCATAAAAATTCAAGGCTACAACTTTGAATCAATTTAAATGAAGTTCTCTATCTTTCAAGAATCCTTGGATCGATCCGTCGGATTTTTACCGATGGAAATGTTGGCATCGGTAAATTTTCATTACCGACGGATTTACGACGGATTTTGAATTTTATTTATCGACGGACAAAAGTCTTCGGTAAATCCGTCGATAACTGACATACACAGTACCGACGGACATGGGCCTTCGGTAAAACCATCGGTAATGTCAATGTCACTTACCGACGGTTTTACCGAAGGCTTTTGGCTGTCGGTAAAAAAAGCGAGAATTTACCGCCCGTTATTTCACTTACCGACATTACCGAAGGCCTAGGTTCGGTTTGTTAGTATACTTTGTAACAGACCTTATGCTTTTTGTAAAGTTTTAAATATTTGGGCATGTTAGGATATTCAGAACTTATTGTAAATTCGTGAACTATCCTATCATATTATTATATGTTGACTCCTTTATATAGTTTTAATCTATATTTTTGGATGTTAGATATATTAGTTTCAAATTATTTTTAAGAGAACCATAATTTTTTTAAATTGTTTAAAAAATGTTATAGAACGTAATACTTAATTATGTTAATCAATTGGTTGTATTGATTCAGGTTACGTATTTATAGATAATCTATTAATTTATATCATAATCCATTAACATAACTGATATATAATCAATTATCGTACTAATCAATATTATATGAAGTTTGCTTTAAATAAATTTCATTGATAATAAGTTATTTACTAAAATAATTAACTAATGTACTCATATTGGGTTTTCAGATTAAATAATTAACCATATAATTTATTATCTTGAAAAAAAATTTATTAGATTAGAGTGTTATATCATTTTACATGAAAAAAAAAGACTTCATAAAAATTCAAGGCTATAACTTTGAATCAATTTAAATGAAGTTCTCTATCTTTCAAGAATCCTTCGATCAATCCGTCGGATTTTTATCGACGGAAATGTATCTGTCGGTAAATTTTCATTACCGACGGATTTACTGACGGATTTTGAATTTTATTTATCGACGGACAAAAGTCTTCGGTAAATCCGTCGATAACTGACATACACAGTACCGACGGACATGGGCCTTCGGTAAATCCGTCGGTAATGTCAATGTCACTTACCGACGGTTTTACCGAAGGCTTTTGGCTGTCGGTAAAAAAAGCGGGAATTTACCGCCCGTTATTTCACTTACCGACATTACCGACGGATTGACCGAAGGCCTAGGTTCGGTTTGTTCGTATAATTTGTAACAGACCTTATGATTTTTTGTAAAGTTTTAAATATTTGGGCATGTTAGGATATTCAGAACTTATTGTAAATTCGTGAACTATCCTATCATATTATTATATGTTGACTCCTTTATATAGTTTTAATCTATATTTTTGGATGTTACATATATTAGTTTCAAATTATTTTTTAAGAGAACCATAATTTTTTTAAATTGTTTAAAAAATTTTATAGAACGTAATACTTAATTATGTTAATCAATTGGGTTGTATTTATTCAGGTTACGTATTTATAGATAATCTATTAATTTATATCATAATCCATTAACATAACTGATATATAATCAATTATCGTAATAATCAATATTATATGAAGTTTGCTTTAAATAAATTTCATTGATAATAAGTTATTTACTAAAATAATTAACTAAGTTATTCATATTGGGTTTTCAAATTCAATAATTAACCATATAATTTATTATCTTGAAAAAAATTTATTAGATTAGAGTGTTATATCATTTTACATGAAAAAAAAGACTTCATAAAAATTCAAGGCTACAACTTTGAATCAATTTAAATGAAGTTCTCTATCTTTCAAGAATCCTTGGATCGATCCGTCGGATTTTTACCGATGGAAATGTTGGCATCGGTAAATTTTCATTACCGACGGATTTACGACGGATTTTGAATTTTATTTATCGACGGACAAAAGTCTTCGGTAAATCCGTTGATAACTGACATACACAGTACCGACGGACATGGGCCTTCGGTAAATCCATCGGTAATGTCAATGTCACTTACCGACGGTTTTACCGAAGGCTTTTGGCTGTCGGTAAAAAAAGCGAGAATTTACCGCCCGTTATTTCACTTACCGACATTACCGACGTATTGACCGAAGGCCTAGGTTCGGTTTGTTCGTATAATTTGTAACAGACCTTATGATTTTTTGTAAAGTTTTAAATATTTGGGCATGTTAGGATATTCAGAACTTATTGTAAATTCGTGAACTATCCTATCATATTACTATATGTTGACTCCTTTATATAGTTTTAATCTATATTTTTGGATGTTACATATATTAGTTTCAAATTATTTTTTAAGAGAACAATAATTTTTTTAAATTGTTTAAAAAATTCTATAGAACGTAATACTTAATTATGTTAATCAATTGGGTTGTATTTATTCTAGTTACGTATTTATAGATAATCTATTAATTTATATCATAATCCATTAACATAACTGATATATAATCAATTATCGTAATAATCAATATTATATGAAGTTTGCTTTAAATAAATTCATTGATAATAAGTTATTTACTAAAATAATTAACTAATTTATTCATATTGGGTTTTCAGATTCAATAATTAACCATATAATTTATTATCTTGAAAAAAATTTATTAGATTAGAGTGTTATATCATTTTACATGAAAAAAAAAGACTTCATAAAAATTCAAGGCTATAACTTTGAATCAATTTAAATGAAGTTCTCTATCTTTCAAGAATCCTTCGATCAATCCGTCGGATTTTTATCGACGGAAATGTATCTGTCGGTAAATTTTCATTACCGACGAATTTACTGACGGATTTTGAATTTTATTTATCGACGGACAAAAGTCTTCGGTAAATCCGTTGATAACTGACATACACAGTACCGACGGACATGGGCCTTCGTTAAATCCATCGGTAATGTCAATGTCACTTACCGACGGTTTTACCGAAGGCTTTTGGCTGTCGGTAAAAAAAGAGGGAATTTACCGCCCGTTATTTCACTTACCGACATTACCGACGGATTTACCGAAGGCCTAGGTTCGGTTTGTTCGTATAATTTGTAACAGACCTTATGATTTTTTGTAAAGTTTTAAATATTTGGGCATGTTAGGATATTCAAAACTTATTGTAAATTCGTGAACTATCCTATCATATTATTATATGTTGACTCCTTTATATAGTTTTAATCTATATTTTTGGATGTTACATATATTAGTTTCAAATTATTTTTTAAGAGAACCATAATTTTTTTAAATTGTTTAAAAAATTTTATAGAACGTAATACTTAATTATGTTAATCAATTGGGTTGTATTTATTCAGGTTACGTATTTATAGATAATCTATTAATTTATATCATAATCCATTAACATAACTGATATATAATCAATTATCGTAATAATCAATATTATATGAAGTTTGCTTTAAATAAATTTCATTGATAATAAGTTATTTACTAAAATAATTAACTAAGTTATTCATATTGGGTTTTCAAATTCAATAATTAACCATATAATTTATTATCTTGAAAAAAATTTATTAGATTAGAGTGTTATATCATTTTACATGAAAAAAAAGACTTCATAAAAATTCAAGGCTACAACTTTGAATCAATTTAAATGAAGTTCTCTATCTTTCAAGAATCCTTGGATCGATCCGTCGGATTTTTACCGATGGAAATGTTGGCATCGGTAAATTTTCATTACCGACGGATTTACTGACGGATTTTGAATTTTATTTATCGACGGACAAAAGTCTTCGGTAAATCCGTTGATAACTGACATACACAGTACCGACGGACATGGGCCTTCGGTAAATCCGTCGGTAATGTCAATGTCACTTACCGACGGTTTTACCGAAGGCTTTTGGCTGTCGGTAAAAAAAGCGGGAATTTACCCCCCGTTATTTCACTTACCGACATTACCGACGTATTGACCGAAGGCCTAGGTTCGGTTTGTTCGTATAATTTGTAACAGACCTTATGATTTTTTGTAAAGTTTTAAATATTTGGGCATGTTAGGATATTCAGAACTTATTGTAAATTCGTGAACTATCCTATCATATTACTATATGTTGACTCCTTTATATAGTTTTAATCTATATTTTTGGATGTTACATATATTAGTTTCAAATTATTTTTTAAGCGAACAATAATTTTTTTAAATTGTTTAAAAAATTCTATTGAACGTAATACTTAATTATGTTAATCAATTGGGTTGTATTTATTCTAGTTACGTATTTATAGATAATCTATTAATTTATATCATAATCCATTAACATAACTGATATATAATCAATTATCGTAATAATCAATATTATATGAAGTTTGCTTTAAATAAATTCATTGATAATAAGTTATTTACTAAAATAATTAACTAATTTATTCATATTGGGTTTTCAGATTCAATAATTAACCATATAATTTATTATCTTGAAAAAAATTTTATTAGATTAGAGTGTTATATCATTTTACATGAAAAAAAAAGACTTCATAAAAATTCAAGGCTATAACTTTGAATCAATTTAAATGAAGTTCTCTATCTTTCAAGAATCCTTCGATCAATCCGTCGGATTTTTATCGACGGAAATGTATCTGTCGGTAAATTTTCATTACCGACGAATTTACTGACGGATTTTGAATTTTATTTATCGACGGACAAAAGTCTTCGGTAAATCCGTTGATAACTGACATACACAGTACCGACGGACATGGGCCTTCGTTAAATCCATCGGTAATGTCAATGTCACTTACCGACGGTTTTACCGAAGGCTTTTGGCTGTCGGTAAAAAAAGAGGGAATTTACCGCCCGTTATTTCACTTACCGACATTACCGACGGATTTACCGAAGGCCTAGGTTTGGTTTGTTCGTATAATTTGTAACAGACCTTATGATTTTTTGAAAAGTTTTAAATATTTGGGCATGTTAGGATATTCAAAACTTATTGTAAATTCGTGAACTATCCTATCATATTATTATATGTTGACTCCTTTATATAGTTTTAATCTATATTTTTGGATGTTACATATATTAGTTTCAAATTATTTTTTAAGAGAACCATAATTTTTTTAAATTGTTTAAAAATTTTTATAGAACGTAATACTTAATTATGTTAATCAATTGGGTTGTATTTATTCAGGTTACGTATTTATAGATAATATATTAATTTATATCATAATCCATTAACATAACTGATATATAATCAATTATCGTAATAATCAATATTAGATGAAGTTTGCTTTAAATAAATTTCATTGATAATAAGCTTATTTACTAAAATAATTAACTAAGTTATTCATATTGGGTTTTCAAATTCAATAATTAACCATATAATTTATTATCTTGAAAAAAATTTATTAGATTAGAGTGTTATATCATTTTACATGAAAAAAAAGACTTCATAAAAATTCAAGGCTACAACTTTGAATCAATTTAAATGAAGTTCTCTATCTTTCAAGAATCCTTGGATCGATCCGTCGGATTTTTACCGATGTAAATGTTGGCATCGGTAAATTTTCATTACCGACGGATTTACTGACGGATTTTGAATTTTATTTATCGACGGACAAAAGTCTTCGGTAAATCCGTTGATAACTGACATACACAGTACCGACGGACATGGGCCTTCGGTAAATCCGTCGGTAATGTCAATGTCACTTACCGACGATTTTACCGAAGGCTTTTGGCTGTCGGTAAAAAAAGCGGGAATTTACCCCCCGTTATTTCACTTACCGACATTACCGACGTATTGACCGAAGGCCTAGGTTCGGTTTATTCGTATAATTTGTAACAGACCTTATGATTTTTTGTAAAGTTTTAAATATTTGGGCATGTTAGGATATTCAGAACTTATTGTAAATTCGTGAACTATCCTATCATATTACTATATGTTGACTCCTTTATATAGTTTTAATCTATATTTTTGGATGTTACATATATTAGTTTCAAATTATTTTTTAAGCGAACAATAATTTTTTTAAATTGTTTAAAAAATTCTATTGAACGTAATACTTAATTATGTTAATCAATTGGGTTGTATTTATTCTAGTTACGTATTTATAGATAATCTATTAATTTATATCATAATCCATTAACATAACTGATATATAATCAATTATCGTAATAATCAATATTATATGAAGTTTGCTTTAAATAAATTCATTGATAATAAGTTATTTACTAAAATAATTAACTAATTTATTCATATTGGGTTTTCAGATTCAATAATTAACCATATAATTTATTATCTTGAAAAAAATTTTATTAGATTAGAGTGTTATATCATTTTACATGAAAAAAAAAGACTTCATAAAAATTCAAGGCTATAACTTTGAATCAATTTAAATGAAGTTCTCTATCTTTCAAGAATCCTTCGATCAATCCGTCGGATTTTTATCGACGGAAATGTATCTGTCGGTAAATTTTCATTACCGACGAATTTACTGACGGATTTTGAATTTTATTTATCGACGGACAAAAGTCTTCGGTAAATCCGTTGATAACTGACATACACAGTACCGACGGACATGGGCCTTCGTTAAATCCATCGGTAATGTCAATGTCACTTACCGACGGTTTTACCGAAGGCTTTTGGCTGTCGGTAAAAAAAGAGGGAATTTACCGCCCGTTATTTCACTTACCGACATTACCGACGGATTTACCGAAGGCCTAGGTTTGGTTTGTTCGTATAATTTGTAACAGACCTTATGATTTTTTGAAAAGTTTTAAATATTTGGGCATGTTAGGATATTCAAAACTTATTGTAAATTCGTGAACTATCCTATCATATTATTATATGTTGACTCCTTTATATAGTTTTAATCTATATTTTTGGATGTTACATATATTAGTTTCAAATTATTTTTTAAGAGAACCATAATTTTTTTAAATTGTTTAAAAATTTTTATAGAACGTAATACTTAATTATGTTAATCAATTGGGTTGTATTTATTCAGGTTACGTATTTATAGATAATATATTAATTTATATCATAATCCATTAACATAACTGATATATAATCAATTATCGTAATAATCAATATTAGATGAAGTTTGCTTTAAATAAATTTCATTGATAATAGCTTATTTACTAAAATAATTAACTAAGTTATTCATATTGGGTTTTCAAATTAAATAATTAACCATATAATTTATTATCTTGAAAAAAATTTATTAGATTAGAGTGTTATATCATTTTACATGAAAAAAAAGACTTCATAAAAATTCAAGGCTACAACTTTGAATCAATTTAAATGAAGTTCTCTATCTTTCAAGAATCCTTGGATCGATCCGTCGGATTTTTACCGATGTAAATGTTGGCATCGGTAAATTTTCATTACCGACGGATTTACTGACGGATTTTGAATTTTATTTATCGACGGACAAAAGTCTTCGGTAAATCCGTTGATAGCTGACATACACAGTACCGACGGACATGGGCCTTCGGTAAATCCGTCGGTAATGTCAATGTCACTTACCGACGATTTTACCGAAGGCTTTTGGCTGTCGGTAAAAAAAGCGGGAATTTACCCCCCGTTATTTCACTTACCGACATTACCGACGTATTGACCGAAGGCCTAGGTTCGGTTTATTCGTATAATTTGTAACAGACCTTATGATTTTTTGTAAAGTTTTAAATATTTGGGCATGTTAGGATATTCAGAACTTATTGTAAATTCGTGAACTATCCTATCATATTACTATATGTTGACTCCTTTATATAGTTTTAATCTATATTTTTGGATGTTACATATATTAGTTTCAAATTATTTTTTAAGCGAACAATAATTTTTTTAAATTGTTTAAAAAATTCTATTGAACGTAATACTTAATTATGTTAATCAATTGGGTTGTATTTATTCTAGTTACGTATTTATAGATAATCTATTAATTTATATCATAATCCATTAACATAACTGATATATAATCAATTATCGTAATAATCAATATTATATGAAGTTTGCTTTAAATAAATTCATTGATAATAAGTTATTTACTAAAATAATTAACTAATTTATTCATATTGGGTTTTCAGATTCAATAATTAACCATATAATTTATTATCTTGAAAAAAATTTTATTAGATTAGAGTGTTATATCATTTTACATGAAAAAAAAAGACTTCATAAAAATTCAAGGCTATAACTTTGAATCAATTTAAATGAAGTTCTCTATCTTTCAAGAATCCTTCGATCAATCCGTCGGATTTTTATCGACGGAAATGTATCTGTCGGTAAATTTTCATTACCGACGAATTTACTGACGGATTTTGAATTTTATTTATCGACGGACAAAAGTCTTCGGTAAATCCGTTGATAACTGACATACACAGTACCGACGGACATGGGCCTTCGTTAAATCCATCGGTAATGTCAATGTCACTTACCGACGGTTTTACCGAAGGCTTTTGGCTGTCGGTAAAAAAAGAGGGAATTTACCGCCCGTTATTTCACTTACCGACATTACCGACGGATTTACCGAAGGCCTAGGTTTGGTTTGTTCGTATAATTTGTAACAGACCTTATGATTTTTTGAAAAGTTTTAAATATTTGGGCATGTTAGGATATTCAAAACTTATTGTAAATTCGTGAACTATCCTATCATATTATTATATGTTGACTCCTTTATATAGTTTTAATCTATATTTTTGGATGTTACATATATTAGTTTCAAATTATTTTTTAAGAGAACCATAATTTTTTTAAATTGTTTAAAAATTTTTATAGAACGTAATACTTAATTATGTTAATCAATTGGGTTGTATTTATTCAGGTTACGTATTTATAGATAATATATTAATTTATATCATAATCCATTAACATAACTGATATATAATCAATTATCGTAATAATCAATATTAGATGAAGTTTGCTTTAAATAAATTTCATTGATAATAGCTTATTTACTAAAATAATTAACTAAGTTATTCATATTAGGTTTTCAAATACAATAATTAACCATATAATTTATTATCTTGAAAAAAATTTATTAGATTAGAGTGTTATATCATTTTACATGAAAAAAAAGACTTCATAAAAATTCAAGGCTACAACTTTGAATCAATTTAAATGAAGTTCTCTATCTTTCAAGAATCCTTGGATCGATCCGTCGGATTTTTACCGATGTAAATGTTGGCATCGGTAAATTTTCATTACCGACGGATTTACTGACGGATTTTGAATTTTATTTATCGACGGACAAAAGTCTTCGGTAAATCCGTTGATAACTGACATACACAGTACCGACGGACATGGGCCTTCGGTAAATCCGTCGGTAATGTCAATGTCACTTACCGACGATTTTACCGAAGGCTTTTGGCTGTCGGTAAAAAAAGCGGGAATTTACCCCCCGTTATTTCACTTACCGACATTACCGACGTATTGACCGAAGGCCTAGGTTCGGTTTATTCGTATAATTTGTAACAGACCTTATGATTTTTTGTAAAGTTTTAAATATTTGGGCATGTTAGGATATTCAGAACTTATTGTAAATTCGTGAACTATCCTATCATATTACTATATGTTGACTCCTTTATATAGTTTTAATCTATATTTTTGGATGTTACATATATTAGTTTCAAATTATTTTTTAAGCGAACAATAATTTTTTTAAATTGTTTAAAAAATTCTATTGAACGTAATACTTAATTATGTTAATCAATTGGGTTGTATTTATTCTAGTTACGTATTTATAGATAATCTATTAATTTATATCATAATCCATTAACATAACTGATATATAATCAATTATCGTAATAATCAATATTATATGAAGTTTGCTTTAAATAAATTCATTGATAATAAGTTATTTACTAAAATAATTAACTAATTTATTCATATTGGGTTTTCAGATTCAATAATTAACCATATAATTTATTATCTTGAAAAAAATTTTATTAGATTAGAGTGTTATATCATTTTACATGAAAAAAAAAGACTTCATAAAAATTCAAGGCTATAACTTTGAATCAATTTAAATGAAGTTCTCTATCTTTCAAGAATCCTTCGATCAATCCGTCGGATTTTTATCGACGGAAATGTATCTGTCGGTAAATTTTCATTACCGACGAATTTACTGACGGATTTTGAATTTTATTTATCGACGGACAAAAGTCTTCGGTAAATCCGTTGATAACTGACATACACAGTACCGACGGACATGGGCCTTCGTTAAATCCATCGGTAATGTCAATGTCACTTACCGACGGTTTTACCGAAGGCTTTTGGCTGTCGGTAAAAAAAGAGGGAATTTACCGCCCGTTATTTCACTTACCGACATTACCGACGGATTTACCGAAGGCCTAGGTTTGGTTTGTTCGTATAATTTGTAACAGACCTTATGATTTTTTGAAAAGTTTTAAATATTTGGGCATGTTAGGATATTCAAAACTTATTGTAAATTCGTGAACTATCCTATCATATTATTATATGTTGACTCCTTTATATAGTTTTAATCTATATTTTTGGATGTTACATATATTAGTTTCAAATTATTTTTTAAGAGAACCATAATTTTTTTAAATTGTTTAAAAATTTTTATAGAACGTAATACTTAATTATGTTAATCAATTGGGTTGTATTTATTCAGGTTACGTATTTATAGATAATATATTAATTTATATCATAATCCATTAACATAACTGATATATAATCAATTATCGTAATAATCAATATTAGATGAAGTTTGCTTTAAATAAATTTCATTGATAATAAGCTTATTTACTAAAATAATTAACTAAGTTATTCATATTGGGTTTTCAAATTCAATAATTAACCATATAATTTATTATCTTGAAAAAAATTTATTAGATTAGAGTGTTATATCATTTTACATGAAAAAAAAGACTTCATAAAAATTCAAGGCTACAACTTTGAATCAATTTAAATGAAGTTCTCTATCTTTCAAGAATCCTTGGATCGATCCGTCGGATTTTTACCGATGTAAATGTTGGCATCGGTAAATTTTCATTACCGACGGATTTACTGACGGATTTTGAATTTTATTTATCGACGGACAAAAGTCTTCGGTAAATCCGTTGATAACTGACATACACAGTACCGACGGACATGGGCCTTCGGTAAATCCGTCGGTAATGTCAATGTCACTTACCGACGATTTTACCGAAGGCTTTTGGCTGTCGGTAAAAAAAGCGGGAATTTACCCCCCGTTATTTCACTTACCGACATTACCGACGTATTGACCGAAGGCCTAGGTTCGGTTTATTCGTATAATTTGTAACAGACCTTATGATTTTTTGTAAAGTTTTAAATATTTGGGCATGTTAGGATATTCAGAACTTATTGTAAATTCGTGAACTATCCTATCATATTACTATATGTTGACTCCTTTATATAGTTTTAATCTATATTTTTGGATGTTACATATATTAGTTTCAAATTATTTTTTAAGCGAACAATAATTTTTTTAAATTGTTTAAAAAATTCTATTGAACGTAATACTTAATTATGTTAATCAATTGGGTTGTATTTATTCTAGTTACGTATTTATAGATAATCTATTAATTTATATCATAATCCATTAACATAACTGATATATAATCAATTATCGTAATAATCAATATTATATGAAGTTTGCTTTAAATAAATTCATTGATAATAAGTTATTTACTAAAATAATTAACTAATTTATTCATATTGGGTTTTCAGATTCAATAATTAACCATATAATTTATTATCTTGAAAAAAATTTTATTAGATTAGAGTGTTATATCATTTTACATGAAAAAAAAAGACTTCATAAAAATTCAAGGCTATAACTTTGAATCAATTTAAATGAAGTTCTCTATCTTTCAAGAATCCTTCGATCAATCCGTCGGATTTTTATCGACGGAAATGTATCTGTCGGTAAATTTTCATTACCGACGAATTTACTGACGGATTTTGAATTTTATTTATCGACGGACAAAAGTCTTCGGTAAATCCGTTGATAACTGACATACACAGTACCGACGGACATGGGCCTTCGTTAAATCCATCGGTAATGTCAATGTCACTTACCGACGGTTTTACCGAAGGCTTTTGGCTGTCGGTAAAAAAAGAGGGAATTTACCGCCCGTTATTTCACTTACCGACATTACCGACGGATTTACCGAAGGCCTAGGTTTGGTTTGTTCGTATAATTTGTAACAGACCTTATGATTTTTTGAAAAGTTTTAAATATTTGGGCATGTTAGGATATTCAAAACTTATTGTAAATTCGTGAACTATCCTATCATATTATTATATGTTGACTCCTTTATATAGTTTTAATCTATATTTTTGGATGTTACATATATTAGTTTCAAATTATTTTTTAAGAGAACCATAATTTTTTTAAATTGTTTAAAAATTTTTATAGAACGTAATACTTAATTATGTTAATCAATTGGGTTGTATTTATTCAGGTTACGTATTTATAGATAATATATTAATTTATATCATAATCCATTAACATAACTGATATATAATCAATTATCGTAATAATCAATATTAGATGAAGTTTGCTTTAAATAAATTTCATTGATAATAAGTTATTTACTAAAATAATTAACTAAGTTATTCATATTGGGTTTTCAAATTCAATAATTAACCATATAATTTATTATCTTGAAAAAAATTTATTAGATTAGAGTGTTATATCATTTTACATGAAAAAAAAGACTTCATAAAAATTCAAGGCTACAACTTTGAATCAATTTAAATGAAGTTCTCTATCTTTCAAGAATCCTTGGATCGATCCGTCGGATTTTTACCGATGGAAATGTTGGCATCGGTAAATTTTCATTACCGACGGATTTACTGACGGATTTTGAATTTTATTTATCGACGGACAAAAGTCTTCGGTAAATCCGTTGATAACTGACATACACAGTACCGACGGACATGGGCCTTCGGTAAATCCGTCGGTAATGTCAATGTCACTTACCGACGGTTTTACCGAAGGCTTTTGGCTGTCGGTAAAAAAAGCGGGAATTTACCCCCGTTATTTCACTTACCGACATTACCGACGTATTGACCGAAGGCCTAGGTTCGGTTTGTTCGTATAATTTGTAACAGACCTTATGATTTTTTGTAAAGTTTTAAATATTTGGGCATGTTAGGATATTCAGAACTTATTGTAAATTCGTGAACTATCCTATCATATTACTATATGTTGACTCCTTTATATAGTTTTAATCTATATTTTTGGATGTTACATATATTAGTTTCAAATTATTTTTTAAGCGAACAATAATTTTTTTAAATTGTTTAAAAAATTCTATTGAACGTAATACTTAATTATGTTAATCAATTGGGTTGTATTTATTCTAGTTACGTATTTATAGATAATCTATTAATTTATATCATAATCCATTAACATAACTGATATATAATCAATTATCGTAATAATCAATATTATATGAAGTTTGCTTTAAATAAATTCATTGATAATAAGTTATTTACTAAAATAATTAACTAATTTATTCATATTGGGTTTTCAGATTCAATAATTAACCATATAATTTATTATCTTGAAAAAAATTATTAGATTAGAGTGTTATATCATTTTACATGAAAAAAAAAGACTTCATAAAAATTCAAGGCTACAACTTTGAATCAATTTAAATGAAGTTCTCTATCTTTCAAGAATCCTTCGATCGATCCGTCGGATTTTTATCGACGGAAATGTTTGCATCGGTAAATTTTCATTACCGACGGATTTACTGACGGATTTTGAATTTTATTTATCGACGGACAAAAGTCTTCGGTAAATCCGTTGATAACTGACATACACAGTACCGACGGACATGGGCCTTCGGTAAATCCATCGGTAATGTCAATGTCACTTACCGACGGTTTTACCGAAGGCTTTTGGCTGTCGGTAAAAAAAGCGGGAATTTACCGCCCGTTATTTCACTTACCGACATTACCGACGGATTGACCGAAGGCCTAGGTTCGGTTTGTTCGTATAATTTGTAACAGACCTTATGATTTTTTGTAAAGTTTTAAATATTTGGGCATGTTAGGATATTCAGAACTTATTGTAAATTCGTGAACTATCCTATCATATTATTATATGTTGACTCCTTTATATAGTTTTAATCTATATTTTTGGATGTTACATATATTAGTTTCAAATTATTTTTGAAGAGAACCATAATTTTTTTAAATTGGTTAAAAAATTTTATAGAACGTAATACTTAATTATGTTAATCAATTGGGTTGTATTTATTCAGGTTACGTATTTATAGATAATCTATTAATTTATATCATAATCCATTAACATAACTGATATATAATCAATTATCGTAATAATCAATATTATATGAAGTTTGCTTTAAATAAATTTCATTGATAATAAGTTATTTACTAAAATAATTAACTAAGGTATTCATATTGGGTTTTCAAATTCAATAATTAACCATATAATTTATTATCTTGAAAAAAATTTATTAGATTAGAGTGTTATATCATTTTACATGAAAAAAAAGACTTCATAAAAATTCAAGGCTACAACTTTGAATCAATTTAAATGAAGTTCTCTATCTTTCAAGAATCCTTGGATCGATCCGTCGGATTTTTACCGATGGAAATGTTGGCATCGGTAAATTTTCATTAACGACGGATTTTACGACGGATTTTAAATTTTATTTACCGACGAACAAAAGTCTTCGGTAAATCCGTCGATAACTGACATACACAGTACTGACGGACATGGGCCTTCGGTAAAACCATCGGTAATGTCAATGTCACTTACCGACGGTTTTACCGAAGGCTTTTGGCTGTCGGTAAAAAAAGCGAGAATTTACCGCCCGTTATTTCACTTACCGACATTACCGAAGGCCTAGGTTCGGTTTGTTAGTATACTTTGTAACAGACCTTATGCTTTTTGTGAAGTTTTAAATATTTGGGCATGTTAGGATATTCAGAACTTAATGTAAATTCGTGAACTATCCTATCATATTATTATATGTTGACTCCTTTATATAGTTTTAATCTATATTTTTGGATGTTACATATATTAGTTTCAAATTATTTTTTAAGAGAACCATAATTTTTTTAAATTGTTTAAAAAATGTTATAGAACGTAATACTTAATTATGTTAATCAATTGGTTGTATTGATTCAGGTTACGTATTTATAGATAATCTATTAATTTATATCATAATCCATTAACATAACTGATATATAATCAGTTATCGTACTAATCAATATTATATGAAGTTTGCTTTAAATAAATTTCATTGATAATAAGTTATTTACTAAAATAATTAACTAAGGTACTCATATTGGGTTTTCAGATTCAATAATTAACCATATAATTTATTATCTTGAAAAAAAATTTATTAGATTAGAGTGTTATATCATTTTACATGAAAAAAAAAGACTTCATAAAAATTCAAGGCTATAACTTTGAATCAATTTAAATGAAGTTCTCTATCTTTCAAGAATCCTTCGATCAATCCGTCGGATTTTTATCGACGGAAATGTATCTGTCGGTAAATTTTCATTACCGACGGATTTACTGACGGATTTTGAATTTTATTTATCGACGGACAAAAGTCTTCGGTAAATCCGTCGATAACTGACATACACAGTACCGACGGACATGGGCCTTCGGTAAATCCGTCGGTAATGTCAATGTCACTTACCGACGGTTTTACCGAAGGCTTTTGGCTGTCGGTAAAAAAAGCGGGAATTTACCGCCCGTTATTTCACTTACCGACATTACCGACGTATTGACCGAAGGCCTAGGTTCGGTTTGTTCGTATAATTTGTAACAGACCTTATGATTTTTTGTAAAGTTTTAAATATTTGGGCATGTTAGGATATTCAGAACTTATTGTAAATTCGTGAACTATCCTATCATATTATTATATGTTGACTCCTTTATATAGTTTTAATCTATATTTTTGGATGTTACATATATTAGTTTCAAATTATTTTTTAAGAGAACAATAATTTTTTTAAATTGTTTAAAAAATTCTATAGAACGTAATACTTAATTATGTTAATCAATTGGGTTGTATTTATTCTAGTTACGTATTTATAGATAATCTATTAATTTATATCATAATCCATTAACATAACTGATATATAATCAATTATCGTAATAATCAATATTATATGAAGTTTGCTTTAAATAAATTCATTGATAATAAGTTATTTACTAAAATAATTAACTAAGTTATTCATATTGGGTTTTCAGATTCAATAATTAACCATATAATTTATTATCTTGAACAAAAATTATTAGATTAGAGTGTTATATCATTTTACATGAAAAAAAAAGACTTCATAAAAATTCAAGGCTACAACTTTGAATCAATTTAAATGAAGTTCTCTATCTTTCAAGAATCCTTGGATCGATCCGTCGGATTTTTACCGACGGAAATGTTGGCATCGGTAAATTTTCATTACCGACGGATTTAACGACGGATTTTGAATTTTATTTATCGACGGACAAAAGTCTTCGGTAAATCCGTTGATAACTGACATACACAGTACCGACGGACATGGGCCTTCGGTAAATTCGTCGGTAATGTCAATGTCACTTACCGACGGTTTTACCGAAGGCTTTTGGCTGTCGGTAAAAAAAGCGGGAATTTACCGCCCATTATTTCACTTACCGACATTACCGACGGATTGACCGAAGGCCTAGGTTCGGTTTGTTCGTATAATTTGTAACAGACCTTATGATTTTTTGTAAAGTTTTAAATATTTGGGCATGTTAGGATATTCAGAACTTATTGTAAATTCGTGAACTATCCTATCATATTATTATATGTTGACTCCTTTATATAGTTTTAATCTATATTTTTGGATGTTACATATATTAGTTTCAAATTATTTTTTAAGACGAACCATAATTTTTTTAAATTGGTTAAAAAATTTTATAGAACGTAATACTTAATTATGTTAATCAATTGGGTTGTATTGATTCAGGTTACGTATTTATAGATAATCTATTAATTTATATCATAATCCATTAACATAACTGATATATAATCAATTATCGTAATAATCAATATTATATGAAGTTTGCTTTAAATAAATTTCATTGATAATAAGTTATTTACTAAAATAATTAACTAAGGTATTCATATTGGGTTTTCAGATTCAATAATTAACCATATAATTTATTATCTTGAAAAAAATTTATTAGATTAGAGTGTTATATCATTTTACATGAAAAAAAAAGACTTCATAAAAATTCAAGGCTACAACTTTGAATCAATTTAAATGAAGTTCTCTATCTTTCAAGAATCCTTGGATCGATCCGTCGGATTTTTACCGATGGAAATGTTGGCATCGGTAAATTTTCATTACCGACGGATTTACGACGGATTTTGAATTTTATTTACCGACGAACAAAAGTCTTCGGTAAATCCGTCGATAACTGACATACACAGTACCGACGGACATGGGCCTTCGGTAAAACCATCGGTAATGTCAATGTCACTTACCGACGGTTTTACCGAAGGCTTTTGGCTGTCGGTAAAAAAAGCGAGAATTTACCGCCCGTTATTTCACTTACCGACATTACCGAAGGCCTAGGTTCGGTTTGTTAGTATACTTTGTAACAGACCTTATGCTTTTTGTGAAGTTTTAAATATTTGGGCATGTTAGGATATTCAGAACTTATTGTAAATTCGTGAACTATCCTATCATATTATTATATGTTGACTCCTTTATATAGTTTTAATCTATATTTTTGGATGTTAGATATATTAGTTTCAAATTATTTTTTAAGAGAACCATAATTTTTTTAAATTGTTTAAAAAATGTTATAGAACGTAATACTTAATTATGTTAATCAATTGGGTTGTATTGATTCAGGTTACGTATTTATAGATAATCTATTAATTTATATCATAATCCATTAACATAACTGATATATAATCAATTATCGTACTAATCAATATTATATGAAGTTTGCTTTAAATAAATTTCATTGATAATAAGTTATTTACTAAAATAATTAACTAAGGTACTCATATTGGGTTTTCAGATTCAATAATTAACCATATAATTTATTATCTTGAAAAAAATTTATTAGATTAGAGTGTTATATCATTTTACATGAAAAAAAAAAGACTTCATAAAAATTCAAGGCTACAACTTTGAATCAATTTAAATGAAGTTCTCTATCTTTCAAGAATCCTTGATCGATCCGTCGGATTTTTATCGACGGAAATGTTGGCATCGGTAAATTTTCATTACCGACGGATTT